>CAJNDS010000139.1:0-10000 GCA_905221605.1 Symbiodinium natans
AAGGAGGGGGGGTGGGGAAGGAGGGGGGGGGGAAGGGGATGGAGGGGGTTAGGGTTTGCAGGTTAAGGGTTTTAGGGTTTTAGTAGGGATTAGGGGGATAGGTTTGGGGCTTAAGTTAAGGGTGGCAGAATTTCTGGCTTAGGGTTGTAGAGCTATGGCTGTACGCCCGGTTGAGAGGGTTTCAAGTCTCTTTTGTTCTGTTTTGAGGATGGAGGGGGAGTATAGGGGTTTCTATTTGTTGGGCGGATTTGGGGTTTAGTGGTGAGTGTAGACCTTCTGCCGCTTCGGCCCAAACCCTACATCCTAAACCTCCTTCCGCCTTAAACCAGGTCTACCCTCAGCTCGAAACCTTAAACCCTAAACCCGAAACCCCTGCAGGGCACGTTCGTAAGACCTTTCCCAAACCCTAAGCACGGCATCGGTGATCACCTGGACCCCTCCCAAGCAACCCTCGATGAATCCGAGGTACGCCCTACTCTACCCTATAAGGCCCAAATTAACGGGGCAATATAGGAGCCTCAATAATTAGAATAGGGGTTTGGGGGGTCATTATAGTATCATTATATAGGGACCATGAGGGAATACTACTAGTAATATTCCGAACCCTATATTCCTTACGGAATGCAGGTGGGCCCAGGCTGCACCTGCAGCGATGGCTGCCAAGCTTCCACCACTTTCATCGCCTGGGAGCCCTGTCCAGCCTCTGGCAACCGGCGCTGTGGCAAGATTTAACCCTAAACCCTAAACCATAAACCATAAACCCTAAACCCTAAACCCTAAACCCTAAAACCCTACGTCAAAAGGAGACACATATGGGAATTGATTTGAAAATTAATTGGGCCCGAATCGGATTGCATTAGAGGGCCCATGACTCAGATGCCCCCTGTATATGATGATCATGATGATGACAAGGAACAGGAGGACGAGGAGGACCCTCAAGTATACAACCCTAAATAACAACCCAAAACCTCTATTGAGTCTGATTAGAGGGTACCACATGCACTGCAAAATGCAACATGTGGGCATTCGCTTCCAGGACCCCTCTGTGTGTGCAGATCCCCACCCCCCCTCCCGCTCAAGACAGGAGGCTGCCTGAGCTTCACAACGGATACTTTGGTGGATTCCTGGATAGGGAAGGCTATGCCCCTGAAGAACCCTGCATCCGACCCTACACCTCCAAAAAAACGATGCCCTGAGACGCAGGGACGGAGTGCGCCTGCCGCATGAAGTAGTCCCACCTGGGCAGCTGGCAGCCACGGCTTATGGTTTAGGGTTTGGGTCTCTTGGGCTTAGGATATGAGGATATGTAGAAATATATATATATATATATATATGGTACCACCCCGCCCCCATTGACCTATGCCGTTTCTTTCTTTTCTGTCACCCCCCCCCGCCAGTAACCTACCCTTTTTCGCCTTTTCTCAAGTCACCCAGCTACACTGCAAGCACACTCAGTGTGCTACATAGCGTATTTCCTAGCGCGGAGACTAACATACAATTAAAATCCGAATTCACGCGACAGCAGAAAAAAAAACAAAAATGCCAAAAAAAAAAAAAAACAAAACCATAAAACATCTGGAACTCTCAGTAATCCCTATGAGGCTTCTCCAAGAGTTCCGGAAAAATGTTTTTATTGTTTTTGTTTTTTGTTTTGTTTTTTTTGTGTTTTTTGGTGTTGTTTGTTTTTGGTCTCGGTATTTTGGATTCCTGGTTCGCCTGTACGAGGCAATAACTACGCATGTTTAAGTGTGCTTATGCAAATTGTGCTTTGCAGAAATAGTCTACAAGTGGTGTTTTTAGTGCTTCAGAATTATTTGTTCTGTGCTTCGCTTCTATTTCAACTAGTGTTAAGTGCATCTTTTGGTTGTGCATCTTTTGGTTATACTCAAGTGTAGTAGACCTTATTCAGCCAATACTTAGTGCTCTGGCAGCTAAATTCGCATAGATAATGTTTGCCTAGTAAAAGCAACAATTATCTAGAAGAAGCATGTGCAATACTTGTCTTGAGAAAACGCATTTATTGCTTAGAATTGTTTGCTGAAAAAGTGACTCCTACTCGTCCAGGGATACTCCAACACCCTACAATCCAAACTTCACCACAGATTCTCCTGAAAAGCTTGCGCTTTTGCATGTTTTTTGCATTTGTGAATTTGCTTGTGGATCCTTCACTAAGTACTTGTCTAGGATGATTGTGCAGTTTTAAGCTTGCTTATGCAAATTGTGCTTTTCAGACATAGTATATAAGTGGTCTTTCTTGAATACTTCAGAAATCTTCGTTTCATTGTTATGTAAGTAGCACCGCTTCCATTTCCGTTAGTGTGTATTTCGTATTGTGGTTGAGTACGGTCCTTTAACTAGCATTCACTTGAGTCAAATTGGGCTAGTTGCTTAATAATTACTCAGTAGTTAAATTCGCATAGAATGAGTATTTCAAACTACTGGCAAAAAATGTTTCATGAATATGGAAACATAAAGTATTTCAGTGGACTTTTCAGATAGTATTTGATTAATACATTGATAAATACATTAGCTGCTCAACAAAACATTATTTGCCCGTTAAACGCACACTTTGCCATGTTTTGGTTGAGTATGGTGTTTATTTCGTATTTTGGTTGAGTGTGGTCCTTTAGCTAGTATTCACTTGAGGAAAATTGGGCTATTTGCCTAATAATTTCTCTAGTAGTTAAATTCGCATAGAATGATTATTTCAAAAGAAAAATATTTCATGAATATGTAAACATAAGGTATTTCAGTGGACTTTTCGGATAGTATCTGATTAATACTTTGCCTAGTACGAACACAATTGCAGAAATACATTAGTTGCACAACAAAGCATTAGTTGCCCTTTAAACGCACACCTTGCCATATTTTGGTTGAGTACGGTGTATATTTCGTATGTTGGTTGAGTATGGCCCTTTAGATAGCATTCACTTGAGTCGGCTATTTGCTTAATGATTACTCTAGTAGTTAAATTCGCACAGAATGATTATTTCAAAATAAAAATGTTTCATGGATAAAGAATTTCAGTGGACTTTTCAGATAGTATTTGATTAATACTTTGCCTCGTACAAACACAAATGTATAAATACATTAGTTGCTCAACAATACATTATTTGCCCTTTAAACGCACAGTTTGCATAGAAGTCTGGCTTATCGGGGTCTGTGAGGTGGGTGTCCCAATAACTGTCCTTCATTGCCCGGTGATTAACTGCCTTCGTTGTTCTGTTTTGTTCAAAAGGCCTAAAAAAGGGCGGGGGGGAGGGGGGGGTAGCTATATTTCCGCTTCTTCGGAAAGAAAAGGCGTCTCAGATGCCTCATGCTCACCAGCATTTCCGAAAACACCAAAAACGCATAGGTCAAGGGGGGGGGGGGGGGGTATGTAAATATATATATATATATACATAAATATAAATATAAATATGTATTTATTTATATATGCATACACACATACATACATACATATATAGATAGATAAAGAAATAGATAGATAGATAGATAGATAGACAGGTAGGTAGATAGAAAGCTCTTCTGCAAAAAGCCAACTATACATGATCAGCCCCGGCGGCCTGACGTCACTATCAACCTGGGCCCGGCGCATGTCTGGCGTGGAAACGATGATGCTCGCACCTGCGAGCTTCGATGTGCAGCGACCTGTGACAGGGTCTGTAGGGTTTAGGGTTTATAGGGTATAGGGTTCAGGGTTTAGGGTTTAGGGTTTAGGGGTTAGGGTTTAGGGTTCAGGGTTTGGGACTTAGGGGGTTCGGGCCCTAGACTGGCATCCACCCAGGGTTTAGGGCACAACAGGGTTTGAGGGCCCACCCAGTGTAGCTTAGAAAGGGAGCTCGTCATACCCTCATGTATAGCAGTTGAACCGTCGTTTCGGGGGTTCTGTCTGGTAGGCTTAAGAGGCTCAAGGGCCCGAAAATATCGGGCAGAGGGTTCAGGTAATCGGGCCGAGATGCTCCAAACAGGGTTTAGGGTTTAGGGTTTAGGGTTTAGGGTTTAGGGTTTAGGGTTTAGGGTTTAGGGTTTAGGGTTTAGGGTTTAGGGTTTAGGGTTTAGGGTTTAGGGTCTTTCAGGGTTGAAGGTTAAGGTGCCCTGCTGATGGGGAAAGGTTGTCTAAGGGACGCAATGCGTTCGCAGACACTAAGTTTTTGACACCTTCCACAGGGCTGGAACCTTGATCGCCGGTCAATTCCGCCACGGCCTCGGCACCACGCGAGTGAATGCGGCTTGGGTTGAGGGCTTTAGGGCTTTAGGGTTTATGGTTTTAGGGTTTTAGGGTTTATGGCTTTAGGGTTTTAGGGTTTTGGGGTTTGGGGGTTTTAGGGATTTAGGCTGTTGGGGTTTTGGAACTGGCCTGCATAGACCCTAAACCCTAAACCCCTAACCCCAAGCCTTCTTGCGCACTAGACTCAGTCTTTTTGAGATTCTGAGTTCGTTTAGGGTTTAGGCTTCAGGGCTTTACTTCTTAACCCAGAAGGCCCATGTACGAAAATGGGGAATACTTGGCCTCAAAGCGTTTCCTAGATTCCTATATAGAGAACTTTTTGGTAATATGTTTGTACATGGACCCCTGCGGTAAGGTCTTCAGGCAAGCTATTGCGGCGCTTGTGTTTGCTTGGGGGGCATTCAGGGCTCTGGGAGCTTTCTGGCCTCCGAGGCTTCTTGCACTTCGAGGATTTCATACGACTCCCCCGAACCGAAGCCTCAGAATGACCCCCCCCACCCGCAAATCCCCAAAACCCAATCCCTAAACCCTAAACCCTAAACCCTAAACCCCTAAACCCTAAACCCTAAACCCTAAACCCTAGACCTACCCCAAACCCTAAACCCCAAGGAACATATCCCCAAACATCCCAAAGAGCCACCCAAGGCTGCGGCCAGTCCGATCTTGCCAAACTGCTCCGCCCAGTCGCGAGCCTTCTCTTGGCAGAGAGCCTGGATTCGCGGTCTGGGTTTTGACAGTTTTGTGTTTATAGGGCATAAGAGTTTGTAGGGCTTTTGAGCTTATAGGGTTGAAGGTTTCGGGATTGCCTAAGACTGACTAAAGGTATCCCTTAACCTTATACTGGTTTTTTCAAAGCAGACTATGTGGGGTTCTTTTGCCGTGCCCCTGAATTTCTTTTAAGGGCATGGTCAAGGGGTACGTCGAGTATTTCTTAACCCAGTAAAAGGTTGAAGGGTTTTTGTTTGTGCCCCCGAAACCCCGAAAGCTGAAAGAGCGCACCAACCCAGAAAAGCAAACCCCAACGTGCTCTGGCGCGGTTCGATCTTGAGAGCTGAATCTTATAGGGTTCTTAAGGGAGGGGGGTTCAAGGGGGATAGGTAACCCAAAGTTCCCTACTACTCCCCCCACTACTCCCTAAGGCTCCCCAAGCTTCCCTAGGACCCGCCCCCCTTGAGCCTCCCCCCCCTAAGAACCCAATAGAATCCCAACCCCAGACGTAAACCCCAAACCGGAACAAGGTCCAAGTGCCCTAAACCCTAAACCGAAAAACCCTAAACCCTAAACCCTAAACCCTAAACCCTAAACCCTAAACCCTAAACCGCACTAAGCCCTCTAAGTTGGGAGGTTCCCCCTTATACGAATAGTCCTCAATCGGGATTCTCATATGGGGTACGATGATCCCCACTAAGGATTGTTAGTATACCGGGGGAACATCCCAACCTATAAGCCATAAAACACACAAGTGTCGGGACCTAGATTTTACAGGCCCTAAACCCTAGACCCTAAACCCTAAACCCTAAACCCTAAACCCTAAGCCCTCTTGGCTTGCGACCCAAAGTCCTTGACCCGTTCTAGCATAGATTCCTAAACCCTAAACCCTAAACCCTAAACCCTAAACCCTAAACCCTAAAGCCCTAAAGCCCTAAAGCCCTAAACCCTAAACCGAGGAACACCCTTCACACCGCCCCGCAAGGGAACTCTAGAGCATTCCAACAGCCTCTGTGCCACCGTGAACCATGAACCCCAAACCCTAAACCCTCAGCTCGACCCCCTAAACCGCTAATCACCTAAAGCCCCAACCTATAACCCCAAAACCAGTAAACACTAGAATCCGAACCTCTGAATTCAAAACCCTAAACAATTGAGAAAACCCTAAACCCCGTAAATTGATAAAGCCCTGAAACCCCATAAACTCATGATAAGGCCCTAAGCCCTACACTCTAAACCCTCCAGGCCTTCAGGGGGGCCAGATACAAAGCCTTGGGGTTCGGCGCTGGCCCAAGGAGCCTGATGTGGAGGAAAAAGGGCTTCTTTTAGTGCAGGATTAAGTTTGGGTTTAGGGTTTATAGGAAGTAGGATGCCCGGCTTAGAATTTGTAAGGTTAAGGAACTTGGATAAAGTTTTCATAGCTAGGAACGAGGATTTCTGGGTCTAGGGTTTGCGGATGAGGGTGGCTTCCAGCGGCCCAAAACCAAGATGGAAGCCTTGAAACCTCAAAAGCCCAAAACTGAAGGCCCAGGATTTGCGCTTAAGACGCCCGAATCCTCCCCTCTAAGCCCTAAACCCTGCCAAACTCCTTAACTTAACCCGAGATACTTGAAAACATAAGGCTTGACTGCTTTGGGGGTCTAAGCCCCTGAAGCCCCCCCACAAAACCCAAACCAACGGCGCGGCTTCGAAGCACACCCGTAGCCCTAAACCCAACCAGGATCGGTATTTCCAAAAATTGGGGGGTACCAATTATATACCCAAAATAGTATACAGCCCTTATTCTAGGGACCCCCCCCCCCCCCAAAAAAAAAAGTATCCCCTAATTTCGGAAGCCCCCAAAATCTTTCCGCCCGCCAGCGCCTGTGGCCCCGCGCATGAGCGTCGGCTTGTGAAGATGGGGGGGTGCGAAGGCTGTGCATCTCCCCGAACGGGTTCCCAGGGCATGATTTACAGGTTTGTTGTCTTTAAGGCGGACCCCGGCTCGCAATTAGTAAAGTTTAGGATTTTGGATTTAGGGTTTAGGGTTTAGGGTTTAGGGTTCAACCAAAGAGGGGACCTGGGATCCCGGGACGCATCCCCGAAAAAGTGCGATCACAGCGCCGTGATCCAAACCCGCGACTTCTTCGAAGTCTGCGGGGGCTCAAAACTCCTAAACACTCGAAATCGAAAGCCCCAAACCCTAAGTCCGAGTTGTGGCTTGTTGCTCGCAGCTCAGGAACCAAAACCTGCAATCTTCAACATTCCCCAACACGTAGAACGCACGCACTTCCTGCCGGAATGTGGGCGTGTCTCGCACTGCGAGTGTCGTGTGCTTGTCATCTCTTGCATCTCCATCATAGTAATAGTAACAACCCCCCCCCCTCCCACCACCACATATACATATGAAGAGCAAATATCAAATTCTCAGATGTAGTATTTTCGCAACCATAAACCCTAAACCCTAAGACCCTAAACCCTATATACACCCCAAAGCCCTAAACCCTCAAACCCCTAAAACCATAAAACCCTAACCCTCAAACCCTAAAACCCTCAAACCCTCAAACCCAAAAACCCAAAAACCTAAACCCTAAAACCCTGAACCCTGAAACCCTAAAACCCTAAACCCTATAACCCTATAACCCTAAGCCCAAAAACCCTAAGGCTCTAAACAAGCAGTTCTAGCTCGCCTGGCTCGGGAGTGCACGACTTGGAGTGCGAAGAGGGGGGAAGTGTTGCAATTCGGACAGTTCCCCAATTCCCTACGAAGTCCCCAAATCCCCTACTAAGAACCGGTAAGCTAACCCCTAAACCCTAAACCCTACACCTTAAACCCAAATCCTAAATCCTGAACCTTATAAAGCCCTAAACCCTTCGCGCCACGCAAGGGGCGTTCCAGATTTTCGTGAGTGACGGGTCGCAGGCTTGCTCGGGTTCAGGGCTTTTAAGGGCTTAGGGTTTGTAATGCTTCAGGGCGGTACAGCAGTGTATAGTAGGGTTCAGCATCAAGGGTTCAGGGTATGGAGCTCATAGCATCTATACAGGGGTGCAATACTTTCATGCAAGTATAGACTGTTTTTTCTTCGGTGGGGCTATGACGAACATGGCCTATGGGCATATGGTCCGAGACACGTCCACCTGCCACGCGCGGCGCGCTACACTCACCCAGACCGGAACAGAGAGCTCTGACTGGGATCACTCGTAGCCGCCCCAGGGCTCCGGCTTTCAAGAGGGCGGACTGCAGTTTAGGGCTTACCTACAGCTCTTTTTACATGAGATGTTAAGGTCATACCCATACCGTTCTACTTTCGGGCGGATGGTACATATGAGGGCTTACGAAAATAAGCGACCCCGAGTACAGATCCCCGAATATAAGATTCCCTTATCATAAGGGGCCCCAAATAAGGTACCCCTAATGCTGGAAGCCCCCATATAAACTTGTGCTGCCAGAGACTCCAAAGCACCCCGAGGATGCTAGGACTTAGTGTTTTAAGACGTAAGTATGTCTAAGCCTAAAGCACATGCAACAAAGTAAAGGAATACTGACAAGATTTCAGAGTACAACAAGAGATTCTAGAGGACAAGACTAAGAAGCAAGAAGAACTTACCGCCGAGAGATAACAGTTGTCTGAAGGGGATTGACGGGGTTTGGGCCCAATTGCGTCATATGAGAGCACCGACTAGAGATTGGACCTTCACTGCGAAGCAGGCTCGCGGACCTCGGCGACGAAGGCCTGCGGGTTTAGGGGGTCCAAGGGTACCAAAATCCCAGTTCAGGCTCCGGGTGTAGTCCCTAAACCCTAAACCCTAAACCCTAAACCCTAAACCCTAAACCCTAAACCCTAAACCCTAAATAGGGTCTCCACTCCAGTATGTGCCTTGTAGCTTAGGGCGCCAAAAAATGACCCGCGGAAACTGGAACAGCCCCACCCAAGCCCCCATGTAGGGTTTTAACGGGTTGCCGCTGCTTCTTTATCCGTGCTGCAGCATCTCAGTCAGGAATTTATCAGGGTTTAGTTCGGGTTCGGGTTTAGGGCAAGGCGCTTGGGTCTTGGGGCTTAGGGCAAAGTGACGTGATTGCCGAGGTCCTGCGTGGGTGTTCATCGGGTATGGGGTGTAGGGCACCAGCGTCTGCGGCCCTAAACCTAAGCTCCAAACCCTAAACTCCAGAGACTTTCAGCCCATGACTTTCTCTGTGAGACACTTTGTGTGTGTGTGTGTTGAGTTGGAGATGGCTTCATGCTGCCCCCGAGTATGGCCCACCTGGTGCGAAGCCAATGGCCCTCAGAATAACAAGGTTGTCCCCTTTATTCGGGAAACGAGGATTTCAGCCGTATGATCATCCGAAACAACAGAGAGCGCCACAGTATCAAAGCCTGTATCAAGGAGAAGTGCAGGACGTAGAGTTGATGCGGTTGAGGGCTTCTGCAGGGGATTTAACCTAAACCCTAAACCCTGTTTTATAGGGTTTGGGGCTTAGGGGCGTAAGGAGCTTAGGGTACTAGGGTTTCGGGGTTTATGGTAAGGAGTTTAGGTTATGGGTAGTTCTCAATATTAGGGTCCCTTTTTGCGGGTCGTTATGATAAGGCGCCGTACTTTCTAGGGGACCCAAACAGGGACCCTAACTTAGCCATTGAAGGGTGTCGGGGCTTACGGTTTAAGGAGTACCCTAAACCCTAAACCCTAAACCCGAAACCCTAAACCGTTTAGGGTCGGAAGGTTCGAGGCCTTGGGCTTCGCAGGCCCTGTGTCCAAGGATAGGCCCCGAGGGGTGACCCCCAGAAGGCCTCGATGTCCTTGGCGATTGCAGCGGAGTCCTCGCGAACTCCGGTTTTTAGGGTTTAGGGTTTAGGGCTAGTTTAGGGTTTAGGGTTTAGGGTTTAGGGCTAGTTTAGGGTGTAGGGTGTAGGGCTTGGGCAACTTCATCTCCGGGGGGGAGGGTTGTTCAAAAATCTTGCGTTTCTAGAGACTCTTCTTCCAGAGCTGGAGGCTGAAGGTATCAAAAGGGCCCATACTCTAAAAGGGGCACGTTTAGGTTATGGCTTAGGGGCTTGATTCTGCAAACTCAACAGGCCTTCTTGG
>CAJNDS010000139.1:17500-216874 GCA_905221605.1 Symbiodinium natans
ACATTCGGCCCAATGGCATCAATCTTGCACCGCCTCCACAGTGCCAGTAAACTTAAGGTTAAGAAGGGTGTTCGGGGTGGCGACCCTGTGTCAACCTAGACGAGTGAGAATAGGCGGCGCAAGATTTCCTCCATCTACCGTGGGTCGCAGAGTATCACTAGTTTAAATATTTTTGGGGTTTGGGGTTTTCAAGGGTGCCTAATTCAAAGGGAAAAAGTTGAAGGGCCCACTCTGGGCCACTGGGTCTTAGCGCATGCGTCCAGGTAGCAGCCCGGCGTACTCCTGGCAGGCGCGACCTCGGGGATAGGCCCTGACCCTCTGAGGTTTAGGATTAGAGGGTTTAGAGCTTAGGGTTTTGCGGTTTAGGGTTGGAGTTTAGGGTGTAGAGTAATTAGTTTAGGAGTTTAGGGTTTCAGGGTTCAGAGCTTTGGGTTTTCTCTTAACTGCCGAAAGAGCTCCAAAACCTAAACCCTTAAACCATCTTAAACCCCTAAACCCTCAAACATAAACCCCAAAAACCTGAAACCTAAAACCTATAAACCCTTAAACCCTAAACCCCCAGCTGCCCAGGCCCTGGCAGGGTACTCCAAAGTCCTTAGGCATCCCTGGGATCTCCGTCCCCCGGTTTGGGGTTTAGGGGTTTAGGGGTTTAGGGGTTTAGGGGTTTAGGGGTTTAGGGGTTTAGGGGTTTAGGGGTTTAGGGGTTTAGGGGTTTAGGGGTTTAAGGGGTTTAAGGGGTTTAGGGTTTAGGGTTAGGGTTTAGGGTTTAGGGGTTTAGGGGTTTAGGGGTTTAGGGGTTTAAGGGGTTTAAGGGGTTTAGGGTTTAGGGTTAGGGTTTAGGGTTTAGGGTTTTGGGATTTTGATGAACAAGCCAGGTAAAGCACCAAACCCCTAAGTGCTGGGCCCCAAGCCTTTGTTCCTGAAAGCATCGTAAACCCTACACCCTAAACCCCCAGATAACTCCTGAAGCCCTATAAACACAAAACCCTAAACCCCCAGTAACATCCTGAAAACCTAAACCCTAAACCCTAAACCCTAAACCCTAAACCCTAAACCCTAAACCCTAACCCCATAAATAAACCCCCTAAACCATCTTCAACCCCTGCGAGCTCATCAGCCCTAGGGTGTAGTAAAGGGTTCAAGGCAAACCTGAAAGTTCTTATACCCAATGCCCTCAGCCCATCCGTCTTTCTGGGCTTAGGAGTTTAGGAATTGGGGTTTTGAGGGGTTTAGGGGTTCAGGGTTCAGGGTTAGGAGTTTAGGGTTTGGGGTTTTGAGGGTTGAGGGTTTTCGGCGAGTAGCTCTTTCGCGTCACGGCCACGGCATCGGCGACCTGTCACCAGCAAACAGGGAATCAGGAGGCCCCAAACCCCCAGCCCCAAACCCCAAACCCCAAACCCTACACCCCAACAGGCCGGACCCCAGACCAAGATCCAAAAGAACCTCCAAAGTCTAAGCGCTGAGGCCCGAAATCTAAATCCTCAAAGCTCCATTCCAAAGACCCTGAGCCCCAATTCCTAGTTGGGTTTTGGGTTTCGGGTGTAGGGTGTATAGTGTTTAGGGTGTATGCTTGGGTTTAGGGCTCCAGCAACAAAGCCTACGGCTTATAGGGTCTAGAGTACGGCAGACGATGTTAGGGTTTAGGGTCTATCGGGCTTAAAGAGAGCTCGCCCGACATCCCAGCTGCAACTCTCCGAGGCGCTAGTAGAGGGCCATTTATGGCGTGACATCACCAACTTGTAGGTTCCACTCCGAGACTTGATGTCACTCCAGCTGCAACGCCGGAGGCAACGAATATTCATAGATGCCTCTGCCCCACTCTCCCCCGTTCTGGCTAACATACAGCAACTGGTCGTGGACAAGGACTGTCCAAGGCCACGCATCAGTCGGACACCGCACGACTTCGATGGGCGCCGTGCTGCCTGGATGGAAAGCCCACACACGCTCCAGTTCTGAGTCAGCAGCGTAGATCGTCCCATCTTCGGTCACATACAGCCCCTGCAGATTGGAGTTCTCGTCGGGGACCTGGCCCACTATGACAGGTGTGGTGTCACCCAGACTAAAGCGCAGAACGCGGCGGTTGACATGGTCGCTGAGATAGATCACCTCTTCACTCGTCACGAACAGGCGGGACGCCACAAATTGAAGGCCCGATGGCAAATGCTCACTGAGGAATACTGGTTCAAGCGTTGCGCCGACCAACTTCTGCACGGCTCTTCCCCTGCAATTCAGAACGTAGATGACTCCATTGGGCGAGCAAAACACACTGCGCAAGTTCTCCACATCAGCAAGCACCAGCTTTCCAAAACCATCTTCGATGCTGACCAGCCGCCGATTCTTCAAATCAGCTACAATAATTGGGCCACTCGGAGAGACAGACACATGGCAAGACTCCGAAAGCTTGATGCCATCCGCTCTCCAACCCTGGCCTGCAACAACTCGAGGGCTAACGTCACCAGGTTTCCAACAAAGGACGATGTCACCCTGATCAGCGTAAATGGCATCTTCATGAAGAGACAAAGACTCGGGACTGAAAGATGTGGATACTACTCTCCGCACAGAACCTTCGCAGCTGGCGCCCAACTCGGGCGACCAGCGTTGGAAGCAACGCCTCTTGGGTCGGAAGGAATCTGGGGTTTCTAGCTGGCTTCGCTTCTTGCCAGCGAGTAAGGCCTCATCCACTTCCCTTTGCAGGTCATCTCCAATGGGGCCCATCGATGAAGCAAACTCGCGCGTCCGAGCCAAATTTCCAAAGGAGATTGATCGAAAATCCACATTTCGCAACAGCACTGCAAAGACATCGGCCCTATCTTTGGAGCCCTTGAGCCATTTCATGAGGCCCTTCAACGCCTCTTCCTCGCGAGGGACGCTTAAATCGGGACTTTCCAAGATTTTCGCCAACTGGCTACCACTTAACTTCAGAAAATCTGGGTGCTGCATGCAAGCCACGAAGTGGGCAGCAACTTTCACCTCGCATGCAGCCCTCAAACCGTAGAGGCCCTGAGTCTGCCGCAGAATCTTCAAAGCTAGGTCCGCGATGTCTGCTGTGCCTTGGTGGTTGTCCAAAGAGGCACGGAGCCCTGCCTCGGCTGCCGCTGCCAAGGCTGGCAAGTGATAGGCATCTGCCAGTCGGAGCAACTCAATCGAATCTTCCCATGGCACTTCCGGCTGCCCGCCATAGATGTACTCAAGCAGGGCATGAACGGTTGCATCGGAAGCAGCAACTTCCACTGGCTGACCTAGTTGCACTTGGTCTGCTTCAAGGAACGACCCTCCCAGGAGAGAATCGAAAAAGGTGCTGGCTGCACAGAGTACCGACGCATGCGCTCGATGTTCCTTGCCGTCACGGCTCCGGAGCGCGACATCGCAAAAACGACCCTCCACCCACAAGCGTCGCTGCTGACGCATCATGTCAACCTGATGCCGTTCCAGATCTGAGTGTTCCAGCGCTACAGCTGCCATGGCAAGACGGAGTCGAACCGACTGTAAGCCGAGTGTATGCAATGTTTACACAAGGGCTATACAGCCGGCCAACTCATCCACAGCGGTTTTACGATAGGACGCTGGAAGAAAAGCCTCTTGAAGCGAAACAGGGCAGTGTCCAGTGATACCTTGGAAGGCAGGAGGAGCAGTATCGCAAGGTAATTACCCGACCATACCCTTGGCTAAAGGTACGATGCGGAAAAAACAGATCCTGCCGAGTGATCAATGAAAATACCCCTATTTTATGCCGTCAACATTTGGCGACGTCAAATACAGCCAGTTCGTGGATGATAATGGGCGCAACTTTGACATTTGAGGGGCCGGATGGGCTCGACTGCTAACAGTCACATCCTTGTCATATAGGAGGTCATGCAGGATTTTGTGCACCCACTGTCGTAAGCAACCCAACAAACTTTGCCAGCTCTTTTTGCATGGGTCAAGCGAGTCAAGAACATGTGGAAACGAAGTCTACTCCTGAAGTTGGTTGCTTGCAGCTTTTCACGAGCAACTTGAAGGAACCCGGCCTAAACCCTAAACCCTAAACGCTAAACCCTAAACCCTAAACCCTAAACCCCAAACCCTAAACCCTAAACCTGCCTGCTTGCGCGCCAGGTCGGCTGGGAGATGGGCAGTTGAAAGGGCCACCGGCACCTTCTTCAGGCTTAGGGCCATTGATGGTTGAGGTTATCATGTAGGGTTTAGGGTTTAGGGTTTAGGGTTTAGGGTTTAGGGTTTAGGGTCTAGGGTCTAGGGTTTAGGGTTTAGGTTTAGGGCTTATAAGGTAATACAGGGGGTCGGAATTAACTACAAGAAGTATGCCCTTAGGGTCCCTTTGTAATGATCATATAGTAACCCCCACTTAGGGTCCCTGTATAATGACACAAAAATAACCCCAAACCCCTATTCTAATTAGTCAGGCCCCTATATTATACCTGGAGGCTTTTACCCTACCCATGTTCTTGGCCCTAAACCCTAAACCCTAAACCCTAAACCCTAAACCCTAAACCCTAAACCCTAAACCCTATCGGTGTTGAGGATGCTTTTCGGGTTGTCGAGGCTTTTCGCCGAGGATTCTGTGAGGCTTTTTCCTTGGGATGCTCCCCCTTATACTAACAGTACTGACTAGGCATTATCATAGGAGGTACTATGATCCCCAGTAAGGACTGTTAGTATAAGAGGGAACATCTCAAGCTTTTCCTATTGCAAAAACTAAAGGGTTAAGGGCTACAAACATGCCTTGCGGGCTTGCGTAGTGCGCTTTCGAGTCGAGAACTGCTTATTCAGCAACTCATGGCTTCTCAAAGCTTGGACTGGGTTTTAGGGCTTTGGGGCTTTAGGGTTTTAGGGTTTAGGGCTTCGGGTTTGGGGTGCCACAAATAGATATAAACCTCGTCTCTGTTGCAAACAGGGCTTCGGGAAAGCGGCAAATCTTGAAACAACTGCGGCCCAAAGGAAATGCCCATGCGCAACCCTGAATATACCTCCCTGACTGTTGAAAAACCCAATCTCTGACACCCATACACTCTATAAGCCCTAAGCCCGAGAAATCCTTTCTAATGATGCGCGAACCCATGAATGAAACACAACCGCTATAAGTTGGGATGTTCCCCCTTATACACTAACAGTCCTTAATAGGGATTACAGTAGGGGTACTATATAGTTCCTTTCAAGGACTGTTAGTATAAGGGGAACAAGCCGTCTATATATGCCCAGAAAACACAAACGTACCCTGGAATTCAAGATGGGGGGCGGTCATCGGCAGGCCGCACGTGGTGTCAACGTTGTGGCCTTGGTCACAGATCCGGGTCTCGTGGAGTTCAGGTCAAGCCCTAAATCCTACACCCTAAACCCTAAAACCCCCAGTACCCCTTAATGAGGGCCTAGGTGTACATGAATTGGGGTAGTTTGGGTATCTTCAGGGGGTGCTTGGGAGGCCCGGGGAACGTTTAAGGCTTAGTCGCAATAAGCCATAAACTTATAATCCAGAAGCCCTGCAGGAGCCCTCCTAAACCCTAAGTCCAGAAGGCTGGCTTAGGATGCCAAGCTGTCAGGGAACGGCTCTCGAAGCTAGCGGTCGAGGGTTTTGGGTTTGCGGCTTAAAGCCCGAATCACTTATTGCTAAAGACCTCTCTAATCTTTTTAACTACTTTCCCAACCCCCCCGACCCCCCACCTCCCCCAAATCCCACACTGTTTGCGAATTCAGGGTTTTTTTAAATTCAGGTTTCAACGTTGAGGGCAGGGGTTGAGGGCAGGGGTTGTGTGCCAATTAGGGTTATGGGTTGTGTGTTATGTGGTTGAGGCCCACTTCACAGGGGTTACCTGGAAACCCTGGCTCCTCTTGAGCCCAAACCCTCCAACCCTAAACCCATTTGACACGCCTAAATCCCGGCTTACAAGACATCATCATCATAATGAGAGGAAGAATAATAATGAGCAACTGTATAATATACACATGTATATAGATATATGTATATATCCACATATTATATATATATATATGTCTATATTCTGCTTGTTTTATTTTGGCAATGTATTTAGATGGGTGCACTGGGGTTGGGGTTTGAGGTGCTGAGGAGGCCGCCATCATTGTCAGGGCACTTCTCCAGCGGCACCCCACGCCTCAAGCAGAAGTTCCATTCTGGCTACTGCCCCTGATCTGCTTGAACCCTCAGAAACCTCAACCCTGAACCCTGCAATGATCATCTAAATCCCTATAAGAACTGAAACGTGTGCCGGGCACTCGTTTGTCTGGGGAAGGGAGAGGGGGAGGAGGGGGGGGGGGGAGGGGAGGGTGCTCAGTTTCTGGGCTAGGGTTTGGGGTCTAAGGTTTCGGGAAGCCCTAGACCCAAAACCCTGAGACCTAAACAACATGCTTCTAACTTATACAGGCGCAGGCTGGCTGTCTCTTGGGGCACAGGCTGGCGGTTGGCGAAGAACATGCGATGCGTGGTGCTCATGTAGCCTCGGGCACATGACAGGGTTTAGGTTCCAGGGAAAGAGCGCGCACGCCCCAGCTACCTGCCTGCACACTAAATTGTAGATATCATGTTGTGGTACCTTTTTGTGGTAAGTATCATACCCATAACAATCATATATACTGCAATATTAGGTATGCTAGAAAGAAAGAACTGCAACTAGAGTCCAGGTAGAATTCCAAACCAGGAGAGTGGCAGTCGTTGTAGCCGCCAGGTGTTGTCATGAAGGACACGTAGCCCTCGCGGAGCCGATCCTGCATTAGGGTCTTTAGGATCTAGGGTTTGATGTTTCGTCCAGGGTTGAAAGCATGGGCCCCGAAGATTGGGTACTGACATAATTACTCATTCTGTATTTGTGTATATATATATGCACATATACACATGTACAAATATATATATATATATATATATATACATATATATATATATATAGGTGTGTGTACAACCCCTCCCTCCAAGAATTGAATAACGGGCTCTAAAGATGGGGTCTTTCCTTGCATACTTGCCGACGATCTATCCCACAAATACCTTGCAAGGTTTGATGCAGGGCTCTTGAGTTCACATCCCAGCCTTGGCAAACCTGAAAAACGGCCCAAAACCCTGTATGAACCATGAGGCCAAGGAGTTAGGGTTTCGGGCTTTGTGGGGTTTTGAGTTCTTGGCTTAGGGTTTGTGGATTTGAGGTATAAAAACCCACAACGTCGCCTCTCTTCACCAAAACGTGTCCAGAGTGCTTGCACAACGTCGCCCGCCTGCACGAACTGGCCGCCGTTGTCGGCGATGCTCTTGTAGCACAGCCGGACGAGGTCAGCATCAACAGTGTTCTCGCCTCACGTCACAGCAAGCCCTATAGCCCGACATGGGAACCCGAAACCCTCAAACACTACAGCCCTAACACCCTAAAGGCTAGATCCCGAAATTAAAGCCTTTAAAGGGCCTAAACCCGTCGCAAACCTCCCAACCTCCCTACACGCTCGAGCGCAGCACCGGAGACCTCTACCCAAAACAAAACATCCCTAACCCTATATACACCCTAGCTGCACACAAAACGCGCCCCTAAACCCGAAACCCCATCACCAAACCCCATAAACCGCGCCATGTCGGACCCTTATATAGCAAGCCAGGCCAGGGGCCCTTGTCCAGCGTGCAGTGGTAGTGGTGGGCGCGGCCCCTCAGTTTTAAGGGGTCACGACGTTGGCTTTAGGATGTGCTAGGGTTTAGGGTTTAGGGTTTAGGGTTTAGGGTTTAGAGTTTAGGGTTTAGGGTTTGGGGTTTAGGGTTTAGGGTTTGGGGTTTCGGGTTTAGGGTTGAAGGATTTGGGCATAGGGTTCGGGGCTTTTGGGTTTAGGTGTTGACGAAGTTAGGGCAGTAGGGCTTAGAGAATGTCGAGTCTTGGGCTTATAGGACGGGTTCGAAAATTACGGGTCGCAAAAATCACTGAATCCTCACCCAGAGGGGAGCTTCAGTCCATTGGTCGCACTACTACGGCACTAGGTACAGTTCTGGATACAAGCCATAGCAGCCTACTTCCTTTCCCGTCATGATCTGTGACGTGGCCACTCGCTGAGTATGGTCCCTTATTTATCATGCCAAGACCTCGGCCCTAAAGGTCTAAAATCAAGCACCCAGCCTGGCCCAGTAGGGCTTCTTGCCGTGGGCTATGACTGTGCCGATGATGTCGCCTGCAGTGGATGGATGCGTTCAAGTCCATGAAGCCACATGCAAGTCCACCGAGCGCCTGGTGTAGGCCTTGTACCTTCCTGTACACCCCTGAACCACTGCCGCATCACTTGGCCCTGCAGGATAGGATCCAAGGGTTTGTGAAGTCAGTACATCCTGGGGCCGGCGCCGTCGTTACTCCCTCGGCCTGCGCCTGCTCAAACGAGCAAGACTTGGAGCATTGAGGGCTTAAGGTCTGCAGGGATTACATCGGAGTCAGGGTATATAGGGGGCTGAAGGGGGTTGGTTTAGGGTTCAGGCCTCAGAAAGGACTTGGCCTAAACGCCAGAGCCTGAAAAGCGTTAAGCTCTGATAACTCACGACCGAGACTTTTGCGACCCCGGGCGGAAGCCCCTAACACCCCCGCAAGCCCTAAACCCTAACCCCCCACCCCACCGCACATCACCCAACCAAAGAGTTGATCAGAGACGCCGAGATGTAGAGTCTTCCTTGGGCGCCCAAAACCCTAAAAAAAGTGGGTTTGGAACCCCAAAACCGGGTTTTCCGGAAGATTTTGTCAAAAACCTGGTTTGGCTAACAGAACCGGATTCTTTCAAAATGTGACGTATAGAACCCGTAAATACCCGTCGGAAAACCCGAAAAAAAAACCGTCGAAAACCCATAAAAACCGTCGGCTTTCATTTGGCCCTACAAAACCCGGTTTTGGTTTCCAGAACCTAGTTGTAAAGTAGAACCTTCTTTTTTGGGGGTTTTGGTTGCTGAAGGTTTGCTTTTGGGTTTGAAGCTTGGGAATTGACCACAGACCCCAAGCCCTAAACACGGCTTAGTGCGCAGTAGCGCTCATTGCGCTCTTTCCCGACCCCGGTACTCACAGAGTTCTCTAACACCAGGGGTCGGGGCTTAGTTGTCCCTAAGCCCTAACCCCCCGAACCTAAATTCTCAGGATTCAAAGTGGAGAGGTCCCCCTGCCCCCCTCAAAACCTTAAACCTGAAGCCCCCTAAACCCCCACACCCAAACCCTAAACCCGGAACCCTAAACCCCAAACCCTGAACCCTAAATCCCAAACCCTAAACTCTGAAACCCTCCCCCCTTCCCTCGTGGCGCCTCCCGTGTTGGACAGCGCCATGATGGAGCCACGGAGTTCCACTTTGGGCTTGACCTGGCTCCCCAAAACCTCCAATAAACCCCAAGCCCTATAACCCTCAACCCTCATAAGTGGTGACGTCACCCAAAGGGGTTCCCACCAAGAATCTAAGACCGAACTTCAGAGGAAGGGTTTTGATTTGATGAGGGTTGGGAAGTGCCTACTACGACCAATTCGATGAGCTCTTTCCTGTTTTGCCGTGCCTGAGTAGGACATGTTCGATGCTGCGAAGCTTAGAGGCCTCTACCCCCCCCCCCCCCCCAAATTGATCCAAAATCTCGGGGTGCGCAAACAAAGCGCTGGAGTGCAGGGGACCATACAGGGCCCATATATTCTCAACCCTCGTAAACGTGTTCTTTCCCAAGCCGGCCCATCAATCAGCGCCCGTCTGCCTTTTAGGGCTTGTCCTCCTTTAGGGTTTGTAGGGCTTCGGGTTTAGGGCTTATAGGGTTGGCCCAACTCCAAACCCCCCCCCCCCGCCGCGCACGTAGCCCGTGATCTTGCCGTAGTCTCCCTGCACCTGCGCCTGTCCTGGGCGCTGTGATAACACCTTCTAACCAACCTTGTACATCAAAGACCTTGGAGATCCTCCCTAGCCCTAAACCCTACCCTGAACTCTGACCTTATAAGCCCTATAAGCTCTAAGACCAAAAACGTACTCTACCCCCCATTACCCAAACACTAAAACGTAGTACCCTAAAAAACAAACCTAAACCCTAAAACTGTGGGCCGTCCTCCATAGTACCAGTGCGTTGGCATGGCCATGGCATCTGCAATGTGCATGCCCCAGAGTGCACCGGCAACCTTGGAGACAAGGGCTTCTATTGAGTTTCGCTAAACCCGAAACCCGAAACCCTAAACCCTAAACCCTACACCCTAAACCCTGAACCCTGAACCCTAGCCCTAAACCCTAAACCCTACACCCTAAACCCTAGCCCTACACCCTAGCAGCCCAAACTCTGGCGGGTTGAGGACCTTACCTGCCAGCACATCTCTTGAGTCTCTGGTTTCAAGGTGCATGTTCACAGAAATCTCCCTCAGCCCTCTCCCACAGGGTTTACCTGGAATTCGTGCTGAACAATGGGGGGTCAAAGGGGTCGGAGGGGCCCAAATGGGTCAAATTCTCCAATTCGTGCTGAACAATGGGGGGTCAAAGGGGTCGGAGGAATTCTCCAATTCGTGCTGAACAATGGGGGGTCAAAGGGGTCGGAGGGGCCAAAATGGGTCAAATTCTCTTCGTGCTGAACAATGGGGGGTCAAAGGAGTCGGAACAGCCAAAATAGATCAAATTCTCCAATTCGTGCTGAACAATGGGATGGGGGGTGAAAGGGGTCGGAGGGGGCAAAATGGATCAAATTCTCCAATTCGTGCTGAACAATGGGGGGTCAAAGGGGTCGGAGGGGCCAAAATGGATCAACTTCTCCAATTCGTGTTGAACAATGGAGGGCCAAACGGGTCGGAGAAGCCGAAATGGATCAAATTCTCCAACTCGTGCTGAACAATGGGGGGTAAGGGGGTCGGAGGGGCCAAAATGGATCAAATTCTCCAATTTGTGCTGAACAATGGGGGGTCAAAGGGGTCGGAGGGGTCAAAATGGATCAAATTCTCCAATTCGTGCCGAACAATGGGGGGGTTAGAGGGGTCGGAGGGGTCGAAGTGGATCAAATTCTCAATTCGTGCCGAACAATGGCCTCAATTACCTGCAGTTTTGTGGGTTATACCCATTAATTCAGGGGTAATTACTACTAACCTGTAGGTAAATCCCTAAACCCTAAACCCTATAAACCCTAAGCCCTATAAGCCCTATTGGGGTTACAAGTAGGGTTAAGGGCTCAAACTCCACACGCTCTGCCGTGGCCCCCGGCTCGGTCTGCGAAGCTGCAGGACATGGCCTTCTAAGGTTTAGGGTTTAGGGTTTAGGGTTTAGGGTTTAGGGTTCAGGGTTCAGGGTTTAGGGTTTAGGTTTTTTTGGGCTCAGGGTTGATGAGGCTCTTCGGTTGCAAGAAGGGCTAAAGGCTTTCAGGGACTTAGAGTCAGAGGTTGACGAGTCTCCGTGCGAAAAACTTCTGGATTTCCAGGTGATTTGGCTTGTAGTCTGGGCTCTAAGCCCTTGAACCCTTGAACCCTTGACTCCAAATGCCCACCGCAGACCCCAACCCTCTCCCCCTCGCCCCTCGCCTGCTCCTCTCTTCCCGCCCACCTTCTCCGAAAATATGTCAGAAACTGCTTTACAACACTGAGAGCCCTAAGCCGCATCGCGGAACGCCGTTCTGGAGAAGGGTACCTCACAACCCTTACTTCGTGTGCTTGCGCACCTCCACAGGCGCCTTGGCTGCCATCTTGCCTGCAATAGTGAAGGGTTTTTTGGTGGAGGGTTTTGGTTTAGGGTTTAGGGTTTATGGTTGAGGGTTCCAGTTTTCTTTCTTGAGGGGCTTAGAAGGCAGGGAGGAAGAGGTAACTTCAGGCCTATAAACCCTGAATCCTAAACCCTATACCCAAAAAACTCCAAAGCCTGCTTTTGAGCCAGGATGTCTCGAACGGAGCCACTAGCCGAAACCCAGGGACATGCAACAAAATGTTAAAGTGCCAGGGTTCCAATGTAGAAGCAAGCTCAAGCTCTCTGCCGATTCGAAATTTATGAGGGTGACGGATAACTTTAAGGACTAAATCCCAAACCCTGATCTCGAAGCTCAGGGATGGTGACGGATAACTTTAAGGACTAAATCCCAAACCCTGATCTCGAAGCTCAGGAATCCCTCAGTCTTCCGAAGCAATTGAATGCAGTCAAAATGATGGGGCTTAGGGGTTCAGGGTTTCGGGTTTTGATCGTATTTGTTGGTTGTCCCCAAAACCCGCAGACCTCCACCTTCCCCCACACGACCTCCCCCACACCTCCCCTCGACCCACTGGAACCGAAACCCTACACCCCCAAACTAGAAAGCCTAAGCCTACACATCCCTAAATCAAGACAGCAAAGACCCCTTGACAGTACCCTAAGCAACTCGTTCGAAGCCGCATAGAAACATCATGACCCCCTGTGGACCCTAAACCCCGAACCCTAAACCCCAAACCACAAGCCAAACCCCAAGCAGCAAACCCCTAACCCCTAAACCCTAACCCCTAAACCCCAAACCCGAAACCCTGAACCCTATACAGCTCAGAGCTAGGCACAGAATCACCCCAGCCTGCACGGCCCGACGTTGGGCTCGAGACGGCTTGGCCCATCTCTTTGATGCTAAACAGCTATGGGGGTTCGGGGTCTAGGGTTTAGGGATTTTGGGGTTTAGGGCTTATAGGGTTTAGGATTTAGGGTTTAGGGTCTAGGGTTTAGGGCAGAGGGTAGATGGGCTTAGGGTTGATGGGTTTGTTGGGCACAATCCTGCACAGCTCAACCCTACACCCTGCCTGGGTCCTGCATAAACCAACTATTGTTGTTGTGTTTGGTTCTCAAGGTTTCGGGCTTAGGGTTCTACAGCTATACAGTACATTTTAAGGGGTTGCACAACCTAAGCAATTGTAGGGCTTGCCCGAGACCCTAGAAGCAAGAAGGACATGACTGAGAAGGCCGCATTCCAAGAATCGCCAGCTCGAAAAGAACGGTCCTCAGCCCGCGTTCTGTGGATCAAGTGGGGGGGGGGGGGGGGGGGGGTAGGAGTTTAGGTTTAGGCATTTAGGGCTTAGAGGTTTCGGGTTTGAAGCGCTTGGGAAGATTGGGGGGGAACCGCCTTTTGGGCCTCCATTATGGTAGTGACGTCTAGACAATCCCGGACGTCAACGGCATTTTGCTTGTAGGCGTTGGTGGCACAAAGGGACAACAACTTACACACACCCCGATTGCAGTAGGGTTGCTAGCACTGGCTGGTATCCCCAAAAGGACACACAACTTCTACGGTTCCTGACGCCCTACCCTGAATATTTGTAAGGAACCCTATAGGCACTTCCCCAACACAGCAATATCAGCTCTACCTCATTGAACTAGCGTGTCTTGAGGGTGGTCTCTAGGGCTTTCGGATTTTCCTGCCAAGGCATTCGGGGTTTCGTGAATTTAGGTGCCTTGGGTTGATTTCATGCTCGGGTTGAGGATCCAACCCTGGACCCTCAACTTCACCCGGTTTATGGCAGCCAAGGCTGCATGCTGCAGCCTTTGAAGATGAACGGCCCAAGGCCTGAATTACAACCCCCCCCCCCCCCCCCCCCCCCCCCCCCCGCCCCACCCGAAAGCCCAAAATGCGATGGAGCAAACTCCTGTGACACTCCTAGACTCGACAGGTTTAGGGTTAGGGTTTAGGGTTTAGGGTTTAGGGTTGAGGGTTGAGGGTTGAGGGTTGAGGGTTGAGGGTTGAGGGTTGAGGGTTGAGGGTTGAGGGTTTAGGGTTTAGGGTTTAGAGTTTAGGCTTCAGGGTCTTGACCCCCAAAGGGCTCCCTGAAACCTAAATCTGGGGCTCAGGACTTGCCAGCGCCGGTGGGAGCGCTCACGACCTGTTTTTTTTTTTTTTCATGGGTTTAGGGTTTAGGGTTTAGGGTTTAGGGTTTAGGGTTTAGGGCGAGTTTTTGTGGTCAGGGCCTTATAGGGCTCAGGGCTCACCTGCTTAGATGCCCTCTTATTTCATGCCGCGACGGGGCGAAGGGTTTGGAGGCTTCGAATCATTCGAGGGTGTAGGGATCATAGGGCTTCTAGGGCTGAGGTTTTGGCTCATGGGGCTCATAGAGACTATGGTTCGGGCTTTGGGGGCTCATTTTTGCGTGTTGGGAGCCCAAACGATAAACAGCTCTGGGCTTGAGGATCTGGTAGCAGCCGCGGTTTAGGATCTAGGAGTTTACCGTTTAAGGTTGCAGGTTAGTGCATCCTGAATCGCAACATCCGAAATCTCCGGGAGTTGCGAGTAAGCCTAAAGCCATCCTAATTCTGCAGAGGCCTGAGTCTCGCAACATACATCAACCCTATAAACTTGATGTCACTTTGGGCGTAAAAGGGGTTTAGAGCTTATAACAATGGTAGTTTCTGAGCTACCACTGCCATGATAGACCTGGTACTGGTAGCCCAGTGACCATATTACTGGGTTATGATAAGGGAGCCCTTTTTGGGGGTTGGGCCCTAAACCCCGAACCCTAACCCGAAACCCCAAACCCTAAACCCCAAACCCTAAACCCTAAACCCTTGGCTACTTTTGAAGGGAACCTTGAACAAAACAACAAGGCGAAAAGAGTACCACTGGTCCACCAAGCTGAAGGGGTTCGATGCCCCCAAGCTCGGGCCGCGGCTACGTTGCCCGTGCCAGAGTAGAGCTTCTCCCAGCAGGATGCCTTCCGAGTACTGCAGTAAGGAACTTCGGTTCGGAAGCATGACGACCCCTGCGCCCTAAAAACCTCTAAACTCCAAACCCTGCAACGTTTCAGGGGTCTGGGTTTAGGGTTTAGGGTTCAGGGTTCAGGGGTTAGGGTTCAGGGTCCAGGCTTGGTGTAGGGCTAGGGTTGAGTGATCCAACTCCCTCAGCTCAATCGCCGCGGCCTAGCAGAAACACAACCGAACCGAAGCCAACAAGGCCGCACGCAAAGCCTGCAACTAAACCCTAAACCCTAAACCCCCTAAACCCCTAAAGCCCTAAAACCCTAAACCCCCTAAACCCCTAAACCCCTAAATAAACCCCTAAAACCCTAAAACCCTAAACCCTAAACCCTAAACCCTAAACCCTAAACCCTAAACCCTAAACCCTAGCGATTTAGCGTGTAGGGATCTTTCCAGCTTTTCGGGGCTTAGCATGTTGGTGTTCTAGGATCTAGGAGTTGGGGGTTTTGGGGGTGGTGAAGGGCCCTTCCTTTTGGCTGGCTGGGGAGTGAGGGGCTCCATAGGGTCCAGAACTATTCAGGGCTAACAGCTTCGGGATTGCAATTGTCGGGGCTTGATGCGTTAAGGTTTAGGGTTTAGGTTCTAGGGGTTAGAGGGTTCCGGGCTTCGGGATACCCCAAAACCCTGAAGGTTCGGAGTTCGAGGTTCTGCGCTCCAGGTGTCTAGGGTCGGGGGCAAGTTTGAGGTTGTAGGGCTCAGGGTTTGTGTTGAGGCCTGCATTGAGTTGAAGGCTGCGAACTTGAAGCAAGCCGCGTGCTGAGGCCTCAGACTGTTTCTGGTTTCAGGCCTAGCACCCCAACTGCAAAAGCAACAGCACAGCGCATGAGTTCCGAATCCAAGTAGGCACTGAGACAAAACACCTAAATCTCACAGACCCCCCAACAGCCTGTTCAACTTGATAAGCCCCTGCCCTATGGCCTTTCAACCGGAAACTAACCATAAAAGCCTCCCTACGAACCCTGAACCCCCTACTCGCCCGCCCTATATGCTCGATAAAACCAAAGGCCCCTTTGTGAGCCTGTCAACCTTTTGCAAATGCCCCTGAGCTTTACACCCCTACGCGCAAAACACCGAAACCAAAACAAAGAAACTTAAAACCAAAAGCCCCCGACAATGCAGTTGCCTCCAAACCTGTATAATCAGCCCACAGCGCAAGTCGTTGAAGCTTATAAGCCCCAAACCCTAGAACCCCTAACCCCCAAGAGTGCCAGAGCCCTAGACCCCTGCACCCTAAACCGAAACCTCAGAGGGTCGGGACCGGCGTTTCTAGTGGGGTTTACGAAAATCAGGGACCTAGATCCCCAAATAGCAGGATGCCCTTGTCATAAGGACCCCCAATAAGGTACCCCGCAATATCGTACACCCCCTCAAAACACTAAATCCTGAACCCTAAACCCTAAACCCTACACCTAAAATGCTCGAGCAGCATCCTCACATCGTAAACCCCCTCAAAACAGGGCCACCAGGCTCGAGGCACCGATGCACCTCAGGCCTCAGAAATTTCAGGGCTTTTATGGGCTAGTCTACTATTTACTTAATAAGAGCCCCAAAAGAATTGAAAAATAAGAATCCCTATATTACCCTTTATAAGGAAGAACATTTTATTTTTTGGGGGTTCTTAAGCCATTAGTAGTAGTGTATTGTTTCTCTATACATCGGCTGTGCAGGAGTTGTAGGGTTTAGGAAGGTTTTTTGAAGGATCTGTGTAGGGTTTTGTAGGCCATGAATGGCCTTCATTGGGTTTATCGAGGGCTTACACAGGGTTCGTATAGGGTTTACATAGGGCACGTAATGGTTTTGCAATAGGCTGTCTAGGGTTGAGAGGGCGCCATAGGGTATATCCAAAAGCTTCGGAGCTTTGGATGTTTGGGACTTTGGTGTTTAGAGGGGATGAAAAAATTTGAGGGGTTTAGGGTCTGATTAGGGTCTGGGGGCCTCGTTTAGAGGGTTTAGATGGGGTTCGTTTGGGATTCCCTGTAGGCTTAGGGATCCAGGGCACTCGGGTTTAAACTTCAGGCCTGGCGGCTTTTTGGCGGGCTTTTGTTCAGTTTTTGGGCTAAACCAGTAGGTCGTTAAGGGCCTCTGGGTTTTGGCGCGAAGACATGCCGAGGCCCCCCACCCTCCCCTGAGATTAAATCTTCATCTCCCCCCCCCCCCGAAAAATGTGAAGCGGGAGACCTACTAGGGCCTTGAGCACGTGCCCCCAGCCCTGCGCAGGACCATCTGTATCGAACAGCCTGGGATCAATCGTCCATCGTCCCCAGCCTCCATGGGGGAGGGTTGAGGCTTTAGGGTTTCAGGGTTTCAGGGATCTCTCCGTAGCCATCATGTTTTGCTAATCATTTCACATCTAAAGCATCGGAAGTCTCGGGAGCCCGCCCAAGCCCAAAACGCTACAACCCCAAGCAGCGCCCCACAAGCACAAAGGGGCCCAGGCAGTTGAGTGGCCACCCCCTCGCAAGTGCCCCGTGAGCCTGTGAGACGCAGGGAGGAGTGGAGCTGGGTGGGCGGATCTGGGTGGGGAGTGGCGGGGCATCTGGTTCAGAGTTTAGGGTGTGGGGTTTAGGGGACGGTGCAGCTGACATACGTCCCGCTCACCAACACGAGAAGCTGATGCAGCCCAAGCCCTAATCCCTGAAGCCTTCATGCCCTAAACCCGTAAGCCCGGAGCCGGAGCCCTAAACTCCATACCTTAAACCTTAGCCCCAAACCCTAAACCCCAAACCTCAAGGGTCGCCCCGCGGGGCGGACACCTGAAACAACAGCGTCTGGCCACACACCGTTCCAACTCAACCATCGAACGGAGGCTTAAGGTTTTCTTAAACCCTAAACTCTAAACCCTAAACCCTATAAACCCTAGACCCTAAACCCCAAACCCCAAACCCTAAACCCTACACCCTAAACCCTAAACCCTGTAGACCCTAGACCCTAAAGCCCAAACCTTCAAGCCTAAGTTCGGGTTGTAGTCCACACCCCCTGCAGGCCTCCGGCACGCACATGCCCAAACGGCCTTCCAGCGAGCATGGGCTCAGTGCCGAAGCCTGGCGGCCCGGGTTTAGGGTTTCGGGTTTAGGGTTTAGGCTTTAGGGTTTAGGGCTTAGGGCTGGTAGACCGCATACTGAATCTCTTTGAGGGATACTGTACTTGAATACGCATAAGCAGCAAAACAGACACCCCCCCCCCCCCCCCCCGCCGTATAACCCCTTGTAAGCGTCCCTCCTGAAATGTCACCTTAAGCCCTAAGCCCTACACACCGAACATATGACCCTATCACCTCAAAACACCCTGGAGCCCTCCTGGAGTCATAAAAGGGTAAGCCCCGCAAGCCCTAGAGGGTTTAGGGTTTAGGGTTTAGGGTTTAGGGTTTAGGGTTTAGGGTTTAGGGCTTCGGGTATCAACTCCACGAAGCGTAAAATCTCCTGCGCATGAATCTCGTTCCTGCTTCGCCCACCTCAGAGAGCCACAGAATTGCAAGAGTAGACAGGGCCTAAACCCCATCAGGGTTGAGGGCGTGTACGATAGATGCCGAAGTAGAATAGAGTCTTGGGGGGTCTTTTTTTAGTATACTAGCCACTTGACGACAAGGGAATACCATTTGCAATTACTCCGACCCCTACATTATAGCTCGAGGCTCTTTGGGGCTTCTCGGGCTCGTGTCAGGATTCGTGGTTCACGAATTATAAGGTTCAGGATGGAGGGCTTAAGAGTTGAGGGCAGGGTGGGCGAACCCTGAACCCACCCTAAACGCTTTGTCTCGAAGAGGGCCTGGATGGAGCACTCGCTGGCCCAGCAGGCCCTGCAGAGCCTGCGCTTGCAGTTTCGGCAGTCGCTCAGGGTCTGTAAGGGTACTTTCATGGGCCCTTCAAAGGGGACCCCTTACAGTAAACTCTAAAAAGCTGGAGCATCCTCATCAAGCCTTATCCCCATACCCCAAAAGGTTTCCGAAAGAAAGCCCCAGCTCTAATCATCCTTAAACCATGTTAAGAACCCTTTAAAGAAGGTCAGGGACCACATATTATAAGGGCCCATGTATCTACCGTTAGAGGGTCTGAACGGGGGTATCCAGGCTGTCCCACACTTGGGCAAAGATGTGCCTGCAATTTGTTGAGGGCTTAGGGCCTCCAGGGGCCTTGGGGTGAGAAGCAACGTTGCAAGCAAGCAACCGCGTTTTCAAGCTCTGTCTACAGGTTTGTGTGTTTGGGCCTGAGGTCTGCGTCTCAAAGGACTAGATGGCCTGTGAGAAACTCGCATGTGCGTTCTGCAGATGAGTCTTGCGCAGGATCACCGAACTAAACCCTAAACCCTAAACCCTAAACCCTAAACCCTAAACCCTAAACCCTAAGCCCGAAACCCTAAACCCTAAACCCTAAACCCGAAACCCTAAACCCTAAACCCTAAACCGCCTGCGGCGCCGAGATCCCGTGCTCCGGCCCCTTCGAGGAGCCAGGGCCTGGCAGCTTGGAGCCCTGAAGCATCAGCATTCCCCTGTAAACCCTAAACCCCGTATAGGGTTTAGGGTTTAGGGTTTAGGGTTTAGGGTTTAGGGTTTAGGGTTTAGGGTTTTGGGTGCTTCGGAATGCTTAAGGAGCAAGGGTTCTATGGGAGGTCTCAAGGATGTGGGGTTTAAGCTTAGGATTAGGCGGGTGTTTAGGGTCTAGGGTTGTAGGGGGGAAGTAAAAACGGGACTTCCTTGGTACCCGAAACTGAAAGGAAGATTCCTTTCTGGGCCCCAATTTTTGGCGATCCTACCAAAGCAAGCCCGAAAAGGAAGGGTTTAGGGTTTAGGGTTTAGGGTTTAGGGTTTAGGGTTTAGGGTTTAGGGTTTAGGGTTTAGGGTTTAGGGTTTAGGGTTTAGGGTTTAGGGTTTAGGGTTTAGGGTTTAGGGTTTAGGAAGATTCCTGGGCACGTATGCTGGGCCGTACTCAGGTGGACGATGTCCACCTTTGAGGCTTGTGAGGCTCCTGGTGGGCCATCCAGGGTTCAGAGCTCAGCTTTCGTGTTCGAAGTTAGGGTTTAGGGTTTAGGGTTTAGGTTTTAGGGTTTAGGGTTTAGGGTTTAGGGTTTAGGGCTCCGCCGCTTCTTACCGTCCTCTCCTCATGAATCCACTCCCGGGCTTTCGCATAGCAACCTAAACCCGACAGTGTTGGTGCATGCTGGTGCACTCCGGTGGCCTAGAAATCCTCAACTCTATGGTTCTCCGCACCTCCAGCGCGGATCCGGTTCTTAGGATCGATGTTCTCCCGATCCTCTTCGCCTGGTTCCAGGTCTTCGTCGAAGGTTTAGGGGGGTTTTCGGGATGCCCTAGAGCCCCAACCCCGCAAACCATTGGGGGGGCATGGGCTCTTAGATTTGAGGTCCCTGCATACCACTGTTTCCAGAACCCTACGCTTGCTTTTTCCTGTTTAGGGTTGTTTAAGGTTTGGGGTTTAGGGTTTGGGGTTTAGGGTTTAGGGTTTAGGACCCTGCAAAGGGTTGTGGATGCCAGGCGACTAGCCAAGGCATCCTCGTCCACCGCCAGAGCTTCCTCTACAAGCCTGGCAAGAAGCTTCGGGTCTCAGGCTGCCATGGGCTTTAGGGTTTAGGGTTTAGGCTTTCGAGTTGAAAATAGGGCTTAAGGCTTTAAGGACATGTGAAGGTTTCCGCGAATAGGGGGGGGGGGTGGGGGGTACGCCCCACAATAGTACCATCCTTCTTACGGGAACGCCTCAACAAGGGTACACGGCACTATTCTCGGAAATTAAGGTTACCCTAAACCACAAACCCTAGGGCTCCGGGTTTGAGCTCTTTCGCAACTGTCCTTGCGGTTCAAACCCCAAACCCTTTGAACCCTCTGAAATCCAGTCCCCTGATAGGGTTTCGGGTTTGTGGTTTAAGGATTTCCCGTGATGCACTTTCTCCCAAACGCGCTTCTGTTCTCCAAACCTCCTCTCCCCCGCCCCCCCACCCACCCCCCTCGCCCATCGCCCCCCCAAGGTCCCCCTGTAAACCCTAAACCCTAAGCCCCAAACCCTAAACCCTAAACCCTATAAACCCTATAAACCCTATAAACCCTATAAACCCTATAAACCCTATAAACCCTATAAACCCTATAAACCCTATAAACCCTATAAACCCTATAAACCCTATAAACCCTAAACCCTAAACCCTAGCGCCTGGGTTCTGGGCTTCCGTCCCGCCATCCAGCCCACGCAAGCTTCCGGCTCTCCGACACCAAGTCCTGGCCCACTCTCGTACCGAAATGGCGGGGGTTTAGTTTTTTTTTTTTTTACAACCCTTCACTCCTTTTCGGGCGAGCTTACAGCTAGGGTAGGTTACGAAACCGGAAAGCAATGCCCCTCAGGGTTTAGGGTTTAGGGTTTAGGGTTTAGGGTTTAGGGTGTGTCAGGGGAGGGCGCGCGCTCGGGTGTGAAACACCCCGGGCCGCGCGCTCGCGTTGCCCGTCAACCCACCCCGGCCACCCAAACTATACTCTATTAGGGTTTAGGGTTTATGGAATTTACTTTCTTGTGCTCTGATGCTTGCTTTGATGTTTTTAAAGTTGCGCTGTTAGGGTTTAAGCTGGGGTTGGGGGTAGCCTCGGCCCTTTTCGGGCCTTCGGCGTGTCAGGGCCCGTAGAGGCCCTTATGTATTTGAAGGTCAGGGAAACCCTTTGTGTCTGCTCTTGGATTCCCCTTCTTTAAGGGCCTCAATTAAGCATCGATTTCACTTGCAGGTACGGGCATCCTGGGGTCCCCCTTCTTTTAGGGGGCCTTTTGAAGCCTTTTGAAGCATTTTGGTGGCTCTTGGGGTCTCTCGGGGCCTTGTTCGGACCTTCGGCGTGTCAGGGGCCGTAGAGGCTTTATTCATTTAAAGGTCAGGGAACTTATTAATGAGTTTTTCGCCAATGAGTATTTCAATCGCTAGGGTTTAAGCTCGGGTTCGGGGTAGCCTCGGCCCTTTTCGGGCCTTCGGCAAGTTAGGGCCCGTAGAGGCCCTTATTTGCTTGAAGGCCTTGGCAGGGTTTTGCGGTGTTAGGGTTTAAGCTGGGGTTCGGGGTAGCCTCGGCCCTTTTCGGGCCTTCGGCACGTTAGGGCCCGTACTTTCTTGTGCTCTGATGCTTGCTTTGATGTTTTTAATAGGGTTTAAGCTGGGGTTGGGGGTAGCCTCGGCCCTTTTCGGGCCTTCGGCGTGTCAGGGCCCGTAGAGGCCCTTATTTATTTGAAGGTCAGGGAAACCCTCTGTGTCTGCTCTTGGATTCCCCTTCTTTAAGGGCCTCAATTAAGCATCGATTTCACTACCAAGAAATCGCATTTTTCATTGCGGGTACGGGCATCCTGGGCTCCCCCTTCTTTTAGTGGGCCTTTTGAAGTTTTTGAAGCCTTTTGGTGGCTCTTGGCGCTTGTTGGGGGCTCGTGCGATTCCCTGCAAGGGTGTTGGTGTGGGGGGCCCTTGGCCCGAGAGCCTTTAGTTGGGGGCCCCTTTGTTTGGGGTGAGTTTTGGGCCCTTGTTGGGGTCCCTTCCAAAAGCTTGGCCCTGCTGGGCCCAATGGCCCCGGGGGGCCCTTGGCTGCGGGGGGCCCTTGGCCGGAAACGCCTTTGGCCGGGCGGCTTGGCCCTGGGCCCTTGGCTCGGAAGGCTTGGCCCGGGGCCGGGGGGCCCTTGGTCCGGGGTCCTTGGGCCGGGGGGGGGTGGGGGGCCCTTGGCCCCAGGGGGTTTGGCAAGAGAACCTTGGTCTGAGGGCCCTTGGCCTGGGGGGCCCTTGACCCGGGGGGCCCTTGGTCCGGGCCCTTGGCCCGGAGGGCCCTTGCCCGGAGGCCGAAGGGCCCTTGTTGGCCGGGAACCCTTGGCTCGGGGGGCCCTTGCCCTGGGGGGCCCTTGGCCCGGGAGGCCCTTGGCCCGGGGGGCCGGGCCCTTGGCTGGGGGCCGAAAATCGCCCCCAAAATCACGAAAATGAGCAACCAGCCTGCCTGGACCCCTCGCCAGCCTCCTGGTCCAGGAATCCAGCTGCCAGGGGCCAGGGGGCCCCCGGCGGGGGGGGCCCGGCAAACCCTGAACCCAAAACCCTGAACCACCTCCAGAGGCAAAGGGTTACGATTTGGGGTTATACTTTAGCTACGCTAAAGGTGGTCTGGGTGCCGGCCATCCCTTAGCCGAGTACTGACGTTGTCGTAAAAAAGGCCGATGTCCGTTGGCCTGTCTAGGACAGACGGTGAGGCTTAACCCTCACCTTTCCGTTTCTCTTTTCGCTTGGGCGCTCGGGCTGTAAGGCCCTCGGCCGAGCGTTCGGGGTCTGTCGCTCGACGGAAGCGACCCCTCACTTAGTTTAGGGTTTAGGGTTTAGGGTTTAGGGGCGGTCCGGCGGTCGGGGCTCATAAGTTTTGAGGTTTTCGACAAGCATCTCAGGTTTTGAAAAAAATCAGGGGGCGCTTTACGGATTTTAAGGGGGTGCGTGTAGGGTTCAGGGCTTGGGGTGTTCTAGGTGGGGTCCGTTGGGAGTTCTGCGACGAGAGGTGCCGGGATTGAGAACAACCCCTGATGCCTCACCATCCAAAACCCTAGAAAGCCTGGATCTCTGACTCTCTCAACTCGAAGCATCTTGTCTTGAGGCTGCCCAGTAACCCAGGCTTAAAAAGGGTGCCCTTTTTTGCTTAAAGGGGTTTAGAACCTAAACCCCCCAAAAAGGGAATAAGGGTACTACTGGGCATCCTAGCCCACAAAAGCTTTCCTGGACCTTGCTGAATGGTGGCCTTTGGGGCGGGGCACTACGGGATGCAACCTCAACGAAGTTGGTGGTGCTTGCTTGGCCTAGCGAGTCTGACGTACAGTGTTTTTGCAGAAACCCTAAACCCTAAACCCTAAACCCTAAACCCTAGTAGCCCTGAACCCTAACCTCGGGGCTCTTGCTGGATGTCGTTCCAAACTCTTAGAGGTTTTGCAAGGGGCTTCAGCGCTTGAGCATGAACGAACACTGCCCGCCAAACCCCAAACCGAACACGCTGCCCAAAACCCTCAACCCCCCAAAACCCCAAAACCCTAAACCTACTGGAATCCAAGAATCAGAGTCCCATAGGAACCATATCGTTAACTCCTGAAAACACCCCCTCCCCCAACAAAAAATGAATGAAAAAAAACACTTAAAACAAACTCCGGCCTAAGCACCCTTGAAACCAAGCACCCTAAACCCTAAACTCTGAACCCTAAACTCTAAACCCTCAACCCTAAACTCGAAACCCTCACCCGAAACCTAAACCCTGAACCGGAAAAGCGCCGGCGTGGCCAGACTGCGGCGAAACGCCGGCTTGGGGCCAGAGACCTCGAGCCTGGTACCAGCAGAAACGACGGCTTGCGTATAGGGCTCACCTGGGACCCTCATCACCTACAGTTTAGTAGGAACTACCCAGAATTAGCAAGTAGAACGCATAGGAGTGTCGGTAAAGAGTGTCACAGGTAGGGTTTGCTGTGATGTTTGGGGTTTAGGGTTCCGAGTTCAGCGCAGGGGTGATCTCGGGTTTGGTGCTTCAGAGCTCTGAATCGTCTTCGGGGGGTCGGGGTCGTGGGGTTTAGGGTTTAGGGTTGGTTCATATGGGCTTCGAAGGTCCCCAGGGTGGGCCGTGTTTTCGCGTTGAAGGTTTATAGAGCATTCACGAGCAAACCCTAAACATCTAAATTAGGGCTGTCTTATTTGCAGGTCAAGCTTTCTAGGGTTTTGGTGGTTAAGGCTTTATTTAGGAGGCATTCAGAGTTTTCAGTTTACGGCTCCAGGGCTTTGTAGGGGGTGGAGTATCACTCTGGGGGCCAGGAAGGCTGACAGGCTCGGCATGACCCGCACATTGTGCTTTCCTCCTCAGCCCCAACCCCGAAAGCACCCTAAACCCTAAACCCTAAACCCTCAACCCTAAACCCTAAACCCTAAACCCCTAAACCCTAAACCCCTAAACCCCTAAACCCCTGAACCCCAACAATGGGGGGCTCATGAAGCCAGGATGCTCCAACACCTCGTGCGCGAGACCTGATCGTCATTGGGCCCCCGAGGCCCTCTGAGTTGCCTTTTTGTCTGGTTTTGTTGTTTATTAGGGAACCTTGGGTTTAGGGTTTAGGGTTTAGGGTTTAGGGTTTAGGGTTTGGGGTTTAGGGTTTAGGGCTTTTGTGTTGTATGAAGTCATAGCCTTGGCGTGTCTTGTCTTCTGTCATCTTGCTGGCTCGCCGGGTCGCATATGTGGCATGTTTGTTCATGATGCCGTAGCATTGTATCATACTTTACGTGCTTAGAAGTATTGTGCACACATAGTGGCAAAAGCTAAACCGCAATCCCTTGGGAAGACACATATGAGTCGATCGTGAACAGCATGTGCGTATGCCCAAAGAGCAGGCCCCACAGCGATCCTCTCTCCGGAAGAGGAAAAACAAGGTAACAACACTTCGAATTAGTAGACCTAACTATATATATATATATATATATGGCTCGTATCCCGAACCAGCATCCCTGAACCCTCATGCCCTCAGCCGTAAACACGAAGCAGGACCCCCTAAACTCCCTGTAAACCTATCCCTCTCTTGGGCCCCAAAAAGCCCCAAACCCACCCCCAAGAGCAGGGCGTCTGAGCCGCTGGCGGCGTTTGGGTGTGCGGAGGGGTGAGCCCTCCTCCATCATGCCTACGACGTCCTGTCCTAGGTTTCCCCTAGAGCCGAACAAGGGTGCGTTGAGGCCGTTTAGGGTTTTTCCGGCCGAAAGTTCCTGGGATCTTTAGCCTCTAACCCTAAACCCTAAACCCTAAACCCTAAACCCCTAAACCCTAAACCCTAAACCAGGGATGTTTGGAAGTCTTTAGGGCTTAGGGATTTGTAGGTTTTTGGGGGTTCGGGTTAGAGGCGACCTTGGCTCTGCACATACCTCTGTGCTTTGTAGGTTGGTTGGTAGGTTTTCAGGGCTTACGACAGAAATTGGAAGTTCTAGGTTTAGGGTTTAGGGTTTAGGGTTTAGGGTTTAGGGCTTGGGGCTTGGGGTTTAGGGTTTAGGGTTTAGGGTTAAGGGCTTGGGGATTTGGGGTTAGGGCTTAGGGTTGCCAATGTGCACGTAGGTGTCTTGTAATCCTGGACGTCTGGAAACGGGCCGTGCCGGAAAATCGGAGCCGTGTGGCTCTGGCATCTGGCCCCCCCTTCAAACAACTGGCTGGTTCTTAGCAGGGAATGAGGGAATGAGGGAATGAGGGACCTACATGTGTATATATACACCTTTTTCGGGATTATTATAGGGTCCTCATTCCCCAATTCCCTGCTAAGAACCGGCCAGAAAATTACAAGTAGGGGCACTTATCTTGATACTTTGGGGAACATATAGTCTGCACCGCAGCATGTGCCACTTGATGTGCTATTGAATGCACGGGCTGCCAATGGGTTCTGACTCTGAGAAAGCTTACAATAAGGTGCCTGAAGTTATGAGGCAGGCAGGGTTTGGGGTTGGCTGAGGGACCATGCTTTCCGCATGTTGTTTGCACACGGGCATCTTCAAGTTTCTGGGTCTACTGCGTGTCGGCAGCACCTTTGATGCCGCCCGAGGCCACAACTGGAACGACATGGGTAGCTGTAGCTCATCGGAGAACTACCCTACAGGTCCAGCCCAAGCATATACAGGTACACGGACCCGCAGGGCTCACCATTCGGGCGTAGGGTTTGGTTCTTTGTAGAGAAATACTACCCAAATCGCCAAACTCTTGCCGGCTCAAACTGCCAGGCATTCAACGAATCCACTTTTTGTGTGAGCGCGTCTTGGACGATCTTGAAAGGATACTGAAAGTCGTTTGCACGTGTTCCATAAATTGCCACCGCTGATCGGCATGGCGATATGGTGGCAGATACACACCATGAAGCCCATCAGGCTTCAAGCCTAAGCATTCTGAACCCCATGCCCCAAACCCCCTGACTTTATAGAAAAACCCAAACAGCCCCAACTGTCTAAAACCTGAACGCCATCGTCTCCCCCGTCAGAAGATGCGCTCCACGAGGTCATCCTCCTCGATGGGCATAGGCTGCAAGTCCTCATCTACCGCGTCCGCGTCTACTGGCGCCTGCTCACTCGGAAAGCTGCTCCAGTCACTCCTGCTCAGATTCAAGGTGACCTAGAAAAAACTAAAAGGACCCCCCCCCCCCTTTTTTAGTATCGGGTAGTTCAGTGAGGACCTTCAAACCTCTCAAACATAGGAAAAAAGGGCTCACTGGGAGGTCTAGCCTGTCTGTGCCGAAGCTGCCAAGGTGAAGTGAGGGGAACCTTGGCCACGAGGATTTGGGGCTTAGGGTTTGAGGGTTGAGGGTTTAGTTTTTTGGGTAAGCTAGGGTGTAGTCTCGTTTAAGAAACTTAGATGCTCAAAGCCGTAGACCCCGCACACCTACATCACAGCTACATTTTTATTTAGTCTCTGAAGCCAAGACTAAGGGATGTCAAAAGGGACCCCTCGAAAGGATCCCTTTCTCCTACAACCACTTCACTTGAGGGCTAGGGGATAGGACTAGGGGGATTTTTGGGGATATAGACCCTCTCAATACGGTCCCTGTTTAAGAGAGCCAGAAGAGGGTTCAGAGGGGTTCCCTTTTCAGGGTCCTCTTTGTCCAGCCTAACCTAGGAAGGGTTTGGGGTCCCTTGATACCACAGTGCGCCAAAGCAGCCAGGACAAGTCCAGCAACGAGCTCATGTTCGCCGTACTGTCCTTCCAAACAATTAGGCTTTAGGGTTTAGGTTGAAAAGTTCTTCCCGAAGATGATCTGCTCAAACCCCATAGGGGAAAATCTAAAATATCCCCAGGGTCTGCCTAGTCAGTCACAAGTTTAGTGTTTCGTGCGGTTCGGAGTGAAGCCCAAGGCCGTGAAGATACACTCTCCACCCGTACCCTAACCCGAAACTCTGACATTTCACAACTTTACTACCAACTGCTTAAGAACACCCAACAAAATAACAACATATTCTTCCTTATAAGGGTCATATTAGGGATGATTAACATTTTTTGGGGGTTCTTACGCAAATAGTAGTTTACTTGCCCCCTACGAGCACCTGATCCTATGTCTTTTTGCCCTCATACTAACATCTTGAACTCCCCCCGCAGATTCCTCAGCTAAACCTGAAAGCGCTAACGGCTCTAACAAACCCTGGAACCCTAAACCCTAAACCCTAAACCCGAAACCCTAGAACGGTACTGTAGGGATAAGGGCTTATGGCTCACGGCTCTCGTCTTCTCTCCCGCCCACGGAGCTCATCTCAACAAAATACCGTGAAGGTTCGCGTGTCCCTAGCAGAGAACAGAACGCCTGCTTTGCACGCCTTCCAAATTCATCTTGAATCTTGACGTGCTTTGCGGCGATTTGCGATGTGATCAGAAGTGCTTCGTTGCGAGTTGATGCTCGATGTGATCAAGCGCATCGTGTCGCGCGCAAACGCGCGCTGTGTCTACGAATGTGCAGCGATTGTTGATGCCCTAAACCCTAAACCCTGAAACGCGTGATGACGCGTCTGATAGGATGAGGTGGTGAAGATCTGCGGGGGTGGTGGCCAGGAGACTGGGAGGAAGAAGTGCCACTCGCCAACTTTGCCCAAAACCCCTAAACCCTAACCCTAAACCCTAAACCCTAAACCCACCGTAAGCCCACAGTCCTTGTCCAATCTGGCGACTATCTGCCGAGCCCGTAGCTCGAGACCCGACTCCGAGTTGGACCTTGGTGTTCAGGGGCTCGACGCTTTGGTTGTGCCTCTAGGGTTTAGGGTTTAGGGTTTAGGGCTTAGGGCTGCTTAGGATTGTCCAAATCCTTCTTAAGGGCATGTCTCTGGTCATTCCTCTTTCTTCGTGGGGGTGGGGGGGGGGCTGGGGGGGGGGCTTCTTATAGGACTTTCGGGTCTCCGATGCCCACCATCACCCCGAGCCCCATGCGCCGCAAAGCTCTGCACACCAAAACCCCTAAACCCCTAACATAGGGGCAGGAATAATTACTCATAATATTCCCTTATGGTCCCTTTCTAACTATACTATATTCACCCCCCAAAACCCCATTCTAATTCTTTCGGCCCCTAACCCCCTCGTCTTCTGTGGATGCAAGTCCCAGGAGTGCCATGTTTGGCTCCGACTGTGAGCCCCGGGGGGCATGGGTATTTACAGTGTTTCGTGTGGGCCGCATGTCAAATACCTGGGCCCGGCCAGGTTCTTTTTCACGCGTTCGGGCTTTCCCGTGTCGGAACCACTTGATCGTCTTATTCTTTTGCGGTGTTTCCTCTACACTTTTGCGCCGCAAACACGTGCAGCGTTTTGTTGCATTTTGTTCTTTTCCCCGACGGTTCGGCCAATGCACCATGCATGCAAGATCATGTCCATGTGCTACCAATACACTGGCCAAAAAGCATCCATGCAAGCACGATGATAACGGCCACCAGTGCATGCATTGGCTGCAGCATCCATGCCCGCATATGTTGGCGTCCATGCCACCAGTGCATCTCATTCTCCAGTTGTCCTTCTCGCTGAGGTGGTGTAACCTTCAACTCCTGAAGTCCCAGACCCTAGACCTCAAAACTGCCTGCAACAGCTGAGATGAAGCTGCAGACAAAAAAATGGATTGTTTCGCTGAAGAGAGTGTTCAGAGTCAAGTGCCAGACGTGTCTGGACTTCAGATGCAAGGGTTCCAACATAGTCCTGAAAATCCAACCTTTGCCGCCTGCGCGTGCGCGAAACCATCGTCCTAGCGCATGTTGTTCTATGTGCTTTGGCTCCAAGCCACGTCGCACATAACGTATCCCGAAAACACGAAAGTATGCTCCTGCCACGCAAAGTACGTGCAAACCGCTGCTACTGACATGCACGGCGCGCGTGAACACACCGTCGGAGCGCTAGGGTTTGGGTTAACAGGCTTCGAATTTCAAACCATAAGGTCGTACCCTTGGAACAGACACTTACCATGCTAGGAGGTTAGTGTGTTAGGAAGAACACCTCAGAGGTTCACGTTGGGGTTTACAAGCCGCACGCCCTCAAAAGTAAACTTCAAATCCCGAAACAAACCTAGCGACCCTGCACAACCTTGCACCCTAAACCTTATTCAAACCCTAAACCCTATCACCCCAGAATTCGCCGACATATCGTGTGGCTTGCTTCTTCCGTTGCTCAGGTGTTTTCGCCTCTTGGCTGTTGAGAGCTGCAGGCGGTTCTCAAGCTAAGTTTTGGGCCGTAGCTGGGGCTTAGGGTTTGGGGTTTGGGGTTCCGGGTTCCGGGTTCGGGGTTCGGGGTTTGGGGTTCAGGGTTTAGGGTTTCAATGTGTTCTGTGCCTATGTGGCGGACTTTTCGCCGGCCACAGGGGGCATGGGCACATTTGTTCATTTACACGGGTGGTTTAAGCTTTTTTGGGGTATTGAGATAAGGTCTGCTTTGTTGAATATTATAGATGCATGTCCAATAGAACTTGAGCCTAGGGCCTAGAACATTGGGTATCGCGGACAGTCCCGATTGGGGGTTGGGAGCTTAGGGGGCTTGGAGGCTTGGGTTAAGCCTAAAAGGGGGTTGAAGATGGGCGGCAGCAGGCAGTCCAAAATATCCAAGTGACTGGGGCAAGAAATGAACAGCGATCTGCATGAAGATGGCCTTGAGAGCACTGGTGTACATGTCGGCCGTGCGCCCTTTCCGTACGTTCGGATGTTCGGCAATCTCCTCAAAAGCATCCGTGGACTGCGGCACCTGGAACCCGTCTGATGCTATGACGGGCAGCACATGGCACGAGGAAGATGCGCGGTAGGCTTGCAGCATCCACTCGATCATGCAGGGGGCAGTGAGGCAGCCTGGTGTGCACAGCAACACCAAGAACATGGGCCGCGGCGAACTGAGGTCTGTCGGACGATTCTTGAGCCTGTCGGACGTGCTGAGCACCTTTGGCAGCATGCTGCATGTGATGAAGACGTGCGGCGAGATGAAGTGGCGCAGGACGTGTGCAGACGCAACCGCCTCCATATCTTCGAGGTTTGCAAGGATCAGGCAGTCCGAGTCGAAGTCGCTCGAAAAAGAGACGGTCTGGCGAGACTTCCTGCCTCCAGTCAGCAGGCCAACAACCTGAGTAAGCTCCTCCCCCACGAACTTCGGACTCACGCTCACGGCCTTGATTGTTCTCAGCCATCGCAGGGTGTCCGTAATGTCCGCAATCCCGAAGCCATAGCTGGCCAGCTCTGCGATGTCCGGCACCGCACCCTCGTACGCATCCTGGGCGCAGTTTGTGCAAGAGAGAGAAGTTCAACAGTCCAACAGTCCAACAGTTGAACAGCGCAAAAGAACAGCAGTTGAACAGCAACGACAGCAACAAGAGCAAGAGCAGCAACAACGGCAACAACGACAACGGCAACAACAGCAACAAGGGAACCAATGGCAAAACCACAGCAACAATGGCAAAACTACGGCAACAATGGCAGCAACGGAAACAATGGCAAACAAACGGCATCAATAGCAACAACGGCAACAATGGCAGCCACTGCAGCTGCCGCTGCAGCTGCAGCTGCCGCTGTCCCCAAGAAAGCCCTGCTGTAGGATGGCAATCTCAACGTCACGGCCTAGAGGTGCACCCCTGAACCCTCAACCCTTGAACCGAAAACCCAAGCCCTGACTTCTAAAACCTTGAACCCGAAACCCTCTAACGCCGCCAAGGCATCGATGAACTCCACAGACGGAAGATGAAACTTCGGCAGCATGAGCAGCGTGGTTTGCAGCCCTCGGAGCCTCTCGTGCGTGCACATGTCAGGGATTAATGCGGGTTTAGGGTTTAGGGTGTAGGGTTTAGGGTTGAGGGTTTAGGGTTTAGGGTTTAGGGGTAGAAGTTTTGGGGCACCCATACTGTCGTCATATTTTCTGGTGCTGACGTACCATGACTTAAGTACGCAAGCGAGAGAAGCTGCAACCGTGGGGGGTCTGGGTGGGTGCCACTCACACAGAAAAGTAACAGTACGGCCGTGCCTCTTGAAACCGAAAGTGCACCTAAACTGGCAAACTGCGAACTTCAACCAGCACCCTCAACCCGAACCCCGAAACTCGTCTGGGGTTTTCGGACTTCTTGTTTTGGGGGTGGGGGGGAGAGGGTTCTAGGGTTCCTTTTAAACCCTAGAAACCCCAAAGCCCAAAACGCGGCCCCGCCTGGCTGTCACAATCTCTGCAATGCACCACTTGCGCGTCAGAACCTGCACTTAAAATACAAATAGATCGTATGCGACTTCTGCGTAGATTAGACACCATAATCACACTCCTAATCCTAATCATGATAGCAATAAACAATGGACGCGCTTCTATTCTGATCGTCGACTTGTCCTGTGTCTATAGAATGCCTAACGAGATTGTTGAGAGGCTAGGGTGGGATCAGGGCTTGCAGGGCTGATGAAGATAAGGTTTAGGGTTTAGGGTTTAGGGTTTAGGGTTTAGGGTTTAGGGTTTAGGGTTTAGGGTTTAGGGTTTAGGGTTTAGGGTTTAGGGTTTAGGGTTTAGGGTTTAGGGTTTCGGTTTTAGGGTTTAGGGCCATGTTTAGGTTTTAGGGTTTAGGGTTTAGGCTTCAAGGAGGGAGGCCCCTCCATCCAGAGCGATAGGGGCAATGGGGCTACTGCTTGGTGTTGTGGTTGCCTCTCTCTACTTAAAGGTTCACGGTACTTACTAACCAATTATAACTGTACTTATAACCCTACTTATATTACCCCTAAAAGGCCTTATAGGGGTTATCCCAAGTATAAGTAGAATTATAAGCCCAGTTATAAGTGGTTAGTAAGTACCATGAACCTCCAAGTAGAGTTGGTGGTCTCTTCGCAATACGATCGCGCGCCATTCCCTAACATGAGTTACACCTCATTACAAACCCCTGGCACAAAGATCTAAGCCTACAATGTTAAGGCGTTGTGGGTGCTTTGGGGGAGATTTGAGATTTCGCCTTAGGAATTTGGGGGATTTAGGGCTCCGCGACTTGCAAGGTGTAGCTCCGAATCTGAACCTAACACACGCGTGAAGCTCTAACAGACCCTGCCCAGCCCAGCAGGCCGTCAAGCTCTATAGACCCTACGATAACCCAGATAGGCCCTGAACCCTTTCTAAGACGACGCAGCCATAATCCCTGCAAGCCATCTAGGGCTTGAAGCATTATAGTCTGACAAGGACATATACGGGTGTTTCGGGGCTGGCTTACAACCGGCACCCTGATCCCTGAACCAGGTCACGGCCCTCCATGTAGTATCCTGGGACAAACCCCAAACGCAAAGCACTAAAGGTCACTAAAGTCACTGAAAACCCCGAAATCCAACACACCCGAAGCTCCAAAAAGCTAAACCACCCACACCCGAAAACCGAAGCTTGCTTCGAGGCTTCTGTAGGCTAGCTACGCCATACACACAACCTACTACGAGTGCCCTAAATCCTACGCCCGAGTGATACTGGGCCCCTGCAAAGGGGTCCCAAGCCCCAGGCAGGCCGAGGAGGACCTGAGGATCAATTGTGGGCCCAGGACATGCACCCTAAACCCTAAGCCCTAAACCCTACACCCTAAACCCTAAACCCTGAACCCTGAACCCTAAACCCTAAACCCTAAACCCTAAACTCTAAACCCTGAACCCTAGGTTCCCAAACATTTTTGAGGGCTCAGAGGGCCCCCAAATCCCAAGCTCTGGGCCTCAAGCCCTACACTCCAAACCCAACGCACAATTCCAAACCCCACGCCCCAGACCACAGACCAGAACAAATAAACCCTTAACCCTAAACCCTAAACCCTGAACCCTAAACCCTAAACCCTAAACCCTAAACCCTAAACCCTAAACCCTAAACCCTAAACCCTAAACCCTAAACCCTAAACCCTAAACCCTAAACCCTAAACCCTAACCCTAAACCCTAAACCCTAAACTCTAAACCCTGAACAAATTCACAGAACGCGCCTGGGGGCTGGCCAGCACAAGAAGGGATTCCACGTTGCGGCTCAGCGTTACGAAGAGCTGCGTCAGGTCGTTCAGGTTGTCCTGCATAAGGTTTAGGATTTAGGGTTTAGGGTTTAGGGTTTTGGGTTTTGTGCTGAAGGTTCAGGGCTCAGGGTTCGGGGTTTTGGGTTACGGGTTTAGGGTTTAGGGTTCAGGGTATAAAAACCCTAAACCCTACTTAAACTCCTAAACCCTAACACCAGGAAGTTACGGCTGATGTGAAAAGGCAGGTTTTGCGCAGGAGAACTACGTGCACTTTCGAAAGAACCCTCAAGCCGATTCTTTCATAGAGCCTCCTGCTCTTGCGGGGTCTTTTTCCTTCACTTCAGCCCTACACCCAAGAAAACTCCTAGCCCCGCCACCAAGGGCCCGAGCCCCAAGGCCAAAACCCTAAACCCTATAGGGTTTAGGGTTTAGGGTTTAGGGTTCAGGGTTCAGGGTTTAGGGTTTAGGGTTATAATCCCTTAATAAGCCCCTAAATCTTGCGGCCCAAGCCGAGCTGCAAAGCAGCTGGCACCCTCATTTCAGTCGGACATGTTGAGCCGTGAAGGTTTAGGGTTTAGGGTTTAGGGTTTAGGGCTTAGGGTTTAGGGTTTAGGGGTTTAGGGTTTAGGGTTTAGGGTAACGATGCACTTCGAGGGGGCAGAAGGTTTGCAACTAATCAAGGGCATGGACCCTTCGTAGCCCTAAATCCTAAGCCCCACGCCCTGATCACCAGACCAACCCTGAACCCTAAACCCCGTAAACCCAAAACCCTGAACCCCAAATGCGTAGAAGTTGGTCCGTGTCGAGGAATACGGCGAATCCGCGCTGCTGCAGCTCGAGCTTCATCAAGCGGGCGAGGTTTCCTGCAGCCTGGGCAACTTGCGTAAGTTTAGGGCTAAGGGGTTAGCGTTTGCGGTCTAAGGGTTAGAGTTACCCTAAACCCTAAACCCTAAATCTTAGGGTTTGGGCGTAGGGCAATTTGGGTTGACCCAGGGATGCTCTGGGCGCAGGTCCCTGATCCCTGAAACCTGAACCCCCACGCTGAAGAGCTTCAGGGGGGGGGAGCCCTGAAATCGGAACCTCCCGGTTCAGGGTTCAGGTTTTAGGGTCTAGAGTTACGAGCGTCCTAAACCCTCTATAAACCCTAAACCCTGAACCCTATACTCCAAGCCCTAAACCCTCCCACCCCGGCAGCCCTGAACATCCCTTGCTGCACCATGGCCTGCTTGTGATGCGACAGGAAATAATGAAACTTCTTGGCGCGCAACATGAGCAAGTGTCGGCCTGGGGTTGAGGGTATATGGGGGTCTTCTTGCTGTCGTTCAGGGTTTAAGGGTGTTAGGGTCAGGCTGATTGTAGTAGGGTACTGCAATCACGGCCCTTCCTGCAAGTTTTCTGACCAAAATGAAGTCTTGCTGGGCTCAGGGATCCTGGTTTAGGACTTAGGGATCAAGTAGACGCCCAATCTTGCACCCTCCAGAAATACTTCCATGGCAATAGATGGATTCATTTCCAACAGCAAGCTCGCGGGCACGAGTTAGTTGAGGGTTAGGATTTAGGCTTTAGGCACCTGAGGTGTCTTGGCCAAGGGGAATCGACTTTCCAGATCCTCAACCAGATGGGTGCATCCGTGTTTGTTACTACCTGGACATTTTTGTCGGGTTTAGGGTTCAGGGTTCAGGGTTCAGGGTTTAGGGTTTATAGGGTTTAGGGTTTAGGGTTTAGGGTTTAGGGTTTAGGGTTTAGGATTCAGGGTTTAGGGTTTTTGGGTGACGGAGACGGGAGCCCTACACTTGATCTGGAGGAAACTGGTTCGGGGAGCAAGGCCTCCTTCGGCCTACCATGCACCCAAACGATGACTTAAACCTGATGACCAGGAAGTTTGATACTCGGATGTGGCTCTGAACCTTAGGGGTTTAGGGTTTGGGGTTTAGGGTTTAGGGCTTAGGGTTTAGGGTTGTGTGAACTTGGCTTTGTGGCTCGCCGTGAGAGGTGTTTGGGCATTCTCCAGCGGCCACGTCTTTCATACTACTTCGTCCAGCTGACCCCCCGACGATTTTCAAGTCTTGGGATGCTCCCCCTTGCACTAACAGTCCTCAACAGGGATTCTAGTACCTCCTACTCTAATCCCTATTAAGGACTGTCAGTACAAGGGGGGAACATCCCAACCTCAAACCCTAAACCCTAAACCCTAAACCTTAAACCCTAAATCCTGATCTAACCCCCCTAAAGCGAATTTTTCTCAGGGCCGGGCCCACGGCAAAGATCGACAAAATAGCCAAGGCGGCGATGATGCCAGCAAGGAAAATGGTGCAGATGACCATGGAGGCGCGGCGATCCTAAGGCTTTCTTTAGGGTTCAGGGTTCAGGGTTCAGGGTTCAGGGTTCAGGGTTCAGGGTTCAGGGTTCAGGGTTCAGGGTTTAGGGTTGAGGGTTGAGGGTTGAGGGTTGAGGGTTGAGGGTTGAGGGTCTTTAGATTCCGGGATCCAGGTTTGCTGTTGACGTCTTACAGGGGGTACGGCCGCGCTGAATCCAAGCTTAAAACCCTCCCCTGAACAAGGAATCCCTTAGCCCCAAAATTCCCCGAATCCTACGGAAATTCAAAGCCCGACCCCCCTCCCCCCCCCACTCCTGTTGCGGCACAGCCCAGTCCAAGCACGGAGTCACACTCACCGGCATGAAACAAAAAAGGAAAAGACAAATCACACAGCCACGAAGACACCAAACACCTGAAGCAATATCACAAACATTTGTAGGAATTATCGTTTACAAGACCCCCCCCCTATAATCCTTGTGACAAAAAAACGACAACCCAAAAGACCCGTGCGTTTTCAGGATTCGCCTCAATAACCCCCTTGAGTGCAGGCCCGGTATCCACACCGGTCACGAAGAAGCTGCCTTGGAAGAGAATGATTAAGAACACGGCGTTGGACAACAGGTCGGTGCAAGAGGCCACGGAGGATCGCCAAGGCTTGAAGTAGGAGACCAGAAGCATGTTGAGGCAGATCAGAACCTCTGGCTTTAGGGTTTAGGGTTTAGGGTTTAGGGTACTTCTCAAAAACATTTTTCATCATGGGAAGGCACATCATCGCCGGGGTTTTTGTCTTAATCTGCATATCTCTCTATGGTAACTTAGGGTCCCTTTTGGGTCTTTGGGCGCCGTATTTTACACAGGAACCACAAAGGGACACTGCTAATTAGAGAACTACCCGTTCAGGGTCTAGGGTTTAGGGTTTAGGGTTAGGGGTTTAGGGTTTAGGGTTTAGGGTTTAGGGTTTAGGGTTTACGGTTTAGGGGTATACTTCCGCAAAGGAGCATGAATTGTGAGAAGGCTTGCGTTGGGTACTGGCAAGACCGGCGCGAGGGCAAAGAGGGCGTTCCGCACCAAGGTGAAAATGCCTAGGGTTTAGGGTTTAGGGTTTAGGGTTTATAGGGTATAGGGTTTAGGGTTTAGGGTTTAGGGTTTAGGGTTTAAACCAAGGAGAAGTGCAGTAATTAGCCTTATTGTTTCTAATGATTCCTAGGGGGTTATCACAGGGGATCCTGACACGAAAGAAGAAACAAGAAGGCCTGTGCAGGGCATGCTAGGTGCAGAACCCTTCGAAGCCTGGCCGGAAGCGCAAGACCAGAAACGAGCAAGCTCGGGTGAATCTCACGTCGACCGCGCGGAGTCTTTTGGGAAACTCGGCCAGGATGACCCAGGAGCAGAAGGCCAAGAAGCTGCTGGGTAAGAGGCTGAGGAGCCCGCCCATGAGGCACATGTCAAAGTGGCTTCCCCTGAAGTTGCAGAGCGTGACTTTACCTCAGCTCGTGTTTTGGCAGCTTTCTTCCGGGTGTAGGTTTTAGAGTTGAAAGTTTTTTCTTGGGGTGTGAAAGGGTTCAATATGGGCCATAGTGCCATAGTGCTTAAACAAGGGCATACTATTTGGCTTCAGTCTGGTCAAGATCACCCAAGTAGCTGGACTGCATGGTGGACAGGCCATTTGGGTGACTCTGGCATTGGAACGGCTCCACAACGGCCGTGCACAGCACGATGAAGAAGAGCACAGAGAGAGAGCCGAGAGTCTCGCACAACAAGTGCCTGGGTTTAGGGTTCGGGTTTAGGTTTGCTGTTGGGAAGCCTACACCGTGAGCAGTTAACGTCAGGAAACAGCACGTTGTTACTCTACATCCGCACTATGGTGCCTTACTGAATTTAAGCTAAACCCAACACCCTAAATGATCAGAACCCTAAACCCTGACCCCTCTGGTGCTAACGTGATTACAGGGCACTTCCCCAGACCCAGGATTAACCTAAGAACAAGAAGGGTACCCTTTTTGGTTTTAAGGGGCTTTTAAGGGAACCCCAACCCTAAAAAAGGCAATCAGGGCCTACTCCAGGTGCTAGTAGCCCTAAACCCTAAACCGTGAACCTAGGGGATAGGATTAGGGGGACCCTTGGGGATATAGACCCTCTGAATAAGGTCCCTACTTAAGAGAGCCAGAAGAGGGTTCAGAAGGGGTTCCCTTTTAAGGGTCCCCCTTATCCTACCCAGGAAACCCTAAACCCAAAACCCTGTTCCCGAACAACAACCCAGGTGCAGTTGCAAGCCATCCCGTCTCCAGAAAAGGACGACCGTGAGGTGAATCACCTGTGCGGCTGCGGGTGTAGGGTCCAGGGACGTGGGCTCGGGGTGGTTCAGGGTTCGGGGTTTATAGGGTTTGGGGTTTAGGGCTTGGGGTTTAGGGTTTAGGTGTTAGGGTTTAGAGTTTAGGGTTTAGGGTTTGCAAATCCTAAGTCCGCACACAGGCATGTGGCTTCCGGGGCGGCTTAGCTGTGTCAGCACCTTACCCTCCCCACCTCAAAGCCTGCAACCGCCCAAATCGGACTGGTGGAGTGGCGGTTGCTTCCTTAAACCCTAAACCCTAAACCCTTAACCCTTAAACCCTAAACGCTAAGCCCGCTAAGCCCGCTAAGCCCAAACCCTAAGCCTGAACCCTGCAAGGCACCACGGGGGCCGCCAGGAACGCCGTGGGCACAGCCAGCGTCTGCATAAGGAACCGCAGTGTCGAGCTCATGCGCGTGACGCAGGAGATCGCCTTGGGTTGAGCTCCAGGGTTTAGGGGTCTATAGGGCCTAATATAGGGGTCGGAATAGTTAGTAATAGCATTCCCTTAGGGTCCCTCTATATCTATACTAGAATGACCCCCAACACACTATTCAAATTCTTCAGGCACCTCTCCTACTGCATGGTCCTAAACCCTAAACCCCTACACCCTAAATCCCACAGCTGTGGCGTTGGGAAGGATCAGATGAAGGTTGAGGGTGTTGGGTGTGTGGTCCGCGCATGCTTTAGGATGTTGGGTGGCGTCGGGTCTGTCAGAAAAGCGTTTAGGGTTTACAGTTCTCAAGAAAACCCTGAACGTAACCCGAAACCTTACCAACCCCAAGCCCTCATTGAACCCGGAAACCCTAATTAAACCCAGACACCCTAAACCCAAAACCCTAACACGCTGAAATCCAAAAACCCAAAAACCCTCAAATCTAAAACCAAACCCGAAAGACCCTCAAATCCTAAACCCTAAAACCCTAAACCTACACCCAAAGAAACCTAAATCCCCAACAACCAGACAATGGGCCAAAGGTATCCAAGTCAGGGCTTCGGCGTTTACTACTTCTTCGCTGGGTGGCTGCAAGTGGGACTTGTGGCTTTGGAGGGCTGGTGGGACGGTTTAGGGTTTAGGGTTGAGGGTTTAGGGTTTAGAGTGTAACAGGTACAACCTGGGTTTCATACCTTTGTCAAGAAGAGAAAAACCACACTGGAAGCGCAGTGCTTAGCTGGTTCCAGCCTGATTGTTTAGGGTCCCTGAACCCTAAAAACTACAAACCCTAAACCCTGAACCCTAAACCCGAAACCCGAAACCCTAAACCCCGACACCGGGAGCCCTTCATATACCCCTTGTATACCCTCTATGGAGCCCAGGGGCCCCAACACTTCCGCTTCCTTGAAGACAGCTAAGGGGCCCTATTAAAGGGTTGGACCCTGAAGGCCTCAACCCCCTAAGGGTTTAGGGTTTAGGGTTTAGGGTTTAGGGTTTAGGGTTTAGGGTTTAGGGTTTAGGGTTAGAATCCAGGACAGGATCCGCCTCGTGCAGGGCCTGTAAATACAAGTTCTAATGGGGGTGTCCAATTAGGGTTACCTTATTGGTGTCCTTATTCTAAAGGAATCCTAGTATTTGGGGCTCTATGTTAAGGGCACCTTATTTTCGTAATCCCCCAAACGGCCAAAGGCACCCATTCTATTCAACAAAAGGCCTTCTGTGAGGGTTTAGGGTTTAGGGTTTAGGGGACCTTGTCGCTTTATGCCCAGCTGCGTTCAGCGACTGGAAAACCGATTCCAGCGACAAGAAGCTCAAGGCCTCGATGATCATCACGAAAGGCTCGTCCCAGGTGATGTCGATCTTCCTCACTCCAGCTACAATAGCCCTAAACCCTAAACCCTAAACCCCAAACCCTAAACCCTACACCCTAACCCCAAACCCTAAACCCTAAACCCCAAACCCATGGCTCTAAGGAAGCCTCTGTTCTAGAGCCTGGGGGGGACCAAGGGTCGTACTATTCCTGGCTGCTGGAAGAACCCCTCGAACCTCCGAGTCCTTGAACCCTATATTCCGAAAATAGGGGTACCCTTTTTAGGGTCCCTTTAAGGGACTCTATTCTATTTGGGGTAGAAAAGGGGTACCCCTATTTCGGGAAATGCCCATTTCTGAGCTTCTACCCTCAAACCCTAACTACCAAGTAAGACATTAACCCTAAGCACTTATAAGACCAAAGACTTACACCCCAAGAAAACTCCTGAACCCTCACTACACCCTAAACCTCTTGCAACCCCTTGACCAGAAAACCCAAACTGTTTGAGAACAAAGTTTCTGGATGACGATCACAAGCTGTAGGCAGACGACCAGCTGCGTGGCATAGAGGCTGGCGTTGAGAAGGCCGCTCCTCTTCCGCAGTTCTGAAGAGTCCAGTGTGAAGGGCTTTCAGGTTTAAGTTTGGGGTATTTCCGAGCCAACATTCGTCCTTGGGTTCCAGGGCATCGGGATTGAAAGCCCCAACTAAGCCCTAAGCCACAAACCCTAAAATCTGAAAAAACAAAAAAGCACCAAAAAAGCCCCCCCCCCCCCCCCCCCCCCCCGCCCATAGCCCTAGACCCTCAACAAACCGGGGCGCTGCTTGTTCACGATGCTCTGGTTCTGCTTCAGCACCACCAAGTGGATCAGCCCGGTCCCACCAAACACCAGAAAGCCCACGAGGACCTCTGGGATGGCAGGGTTTAGGGCTTAGGGCTTAGGGCTTAGGGCTTAGGGCTTAGGGTTTAGGGTTTAGGGTTTAGGGTTTAGGGTTTAGGGTTTAGGTCTGGGTTTTAGGGTCAGGGCTCAGCCGCTACACCCTAAACCCTAAACCGGGCGCGGCCAAGGAGCAAAAAGTGCATAGTCGCCACCACTGCACGAGCTGCACGTACTCCCATTGGGCCTCAGACCTTGGCTGACAGACACATGCTTGGGGTTTAGGGTTTAGATTTTTAAGGTTTAGGGGTTGAGCGATAGGATTTACGGGTTTAGGGTGTGTCAAGAGGGCGAGGGGGGAGCGAGGGAGGAAGGGAGGGAGGAAGGGGGTTCCTTATGGATAGGGGCATCTTAAAGGGGACTCTGAGGGGGTCTAGGCCGTGTGAAGGCTGCCCGGCCTGGCAGACATGCGCCGCAGGTCAAGCTGCTGGCATCCCGTCCGAAGGCGCAAGTCCCAGGACCTCAGCTGCACTCGAGAAACCTTAAGTTGAGAGGGTTTAGGGTTTAGGGTTTAGGGTTTAGGGTTTAGGGCTCAGGGTCCGTCATGGTAGGTATTGGGGTTTAGGGTTCCAGCTTCTAGGCCAACAGCCTTACGTAGCATGGTGTTTGGGGCCAAAGCCGCTGCAATCGAGCCCTTTTATCGGGAAAAGTAGAAACAAAGGTTCTCTCCAGAGCTCCCGAGAAACGCCCGCCCGGGCATCGCGAAGCATCACCGAAGCACCTAAAGACAGAGCCAGGGTCCTCGCTACTCGAGTAGAAGCCCGGGAGTAGCTCCACATCGTTCGAGCCCGGGCACACAGCTCCTGTCAGGGCTCAGGAGTCGGCGGGGTCTGTGGCCTATAAAGGGCTTCCAGGGCTTGTATTTCTCAGGCTTGAGGGGCTTTTGGGGCTCACACAGTTGCCACCCGTCATTTTGGAGACTGAAGTTCTAGATGCCTTCTCCAGCTGAACTCCTTACAGAGGGACCCAAGTAGAACCCCAAGTCTAAGAGGCGCAGGGACCCTAACACCACTCCCTAAACCCTAAACCCTAAACCCTAAACCCAAAACCCTAAACCCTAAACCCTAAGGTGGAGGCATGCCCGGGCCTTCGGAACACCGGCGACAAACCCCGTCATCGAGGAACCAGCCCACCGAGCAGCGGCAAAAGCTGTCGTCGCTTGCTGCCTCCACCTCTTGCAGTTTCAGGTGAGACCCTATACCCTAAACCCTAAACCTGAAAACCGACAACCTACAACCTAAAACCTAAAACCTAAAAACCTAAAACCTAAAACCTAAAACCTAAAACCTAAAACCTAAAACCTAAAACCTAAACCAAAAACAAACATGAATAAATAGACTACCCGGACCACGGGTGATGGGTTGCCGTGTTTTGTTGTGCGAGAAAGTACGTTTTACCTGGGTGTTGGCATGATTCCTCAAAATCAGTCTTCAGGATGTACAAAGAAACTTCATCAGTTTCTACTAAGCCCGGAGTGTCCCTTAAAGGTCAAGCATGCAGCCCGTAGAGAAACAAAAACACTGTAAAAACCAGGGTTTTGGGCATGGTCGCCAAAGGCAAGGACGCTTGTGAATGCTTTTCTTGTTCCACGTATGTTGTACAAAGTGGCGAAAATGACGTAAGTACCAGCGTTTTGGGGTTTTGGGCATGGTCGCAAAAGGCATGGAAGCTTGTGACAACGTGTTTTGTTTCACAACCTTGCACGGTATGTTGTACAAACCGGCGAAAACGCTGTAAATACCAGTGTTTTGGACCCCCCCCACCCCCTCCCCCCCACCCCCCCCCCCCCCCGCCCACCCCCCCCCCCCCGCGCCCACCCCCCCCGCCCCCACCCCCCGCCCACCCCCCCAACCCACCCCCAACCCCCCCCAACCCCACCCCTGAGTCCATAAACCTTGACAAAAGCCCTGAACTATAACCCTTCTGGAGTTGAGGATGTTAGGGTCTAGGGGTTTGGTACCGCACCTTTGCGTAACCTCAGCCCTGCATCTTCACGGCTCCCAGTGATATGCGTGGATGAGGTTCAGGGTCCGGGTTGAGGGAACAAACAGAACCGATCTAAACCTAAACCCTGAAACCGCAGACCTGTACAACATAGGGGCCTTAATAATTAGAATAGGGTTTCGGGGATCTATTGTAGTTGTAGTATATTTATAAAGGGGCCATAAGGGAATACTATTAGCAACTATTCCGACCCCGATATGCAGCCCAGGAAGACAAACCCTAAGCCCTAAACCTTAAACCTGGCCTCTATCCAGCGCTGCTCACCGTGGATCGTCAGTAATCGGCTGGTGGTCCACTGCTCGCTGTTCCCACAGGGCTGGCACTCGGTCATGCCCGAGGCGTTGGCAAAGCTACCTGGGACCCTAAACCCTAAACCCTAAACCCTAAACCCTGAACCCTAAATGGCCTACAAAACCCTAAACCCTGAACCCTACATGGCAGAACTTAGGGCTTAGTGCCTTCGTGCTGCTCCTTTGCACTGCTCTGTCATGAAACTAGAACGGTTTAGGGTTTAGGGTTTAGGGTTTAGGGTTTAGGGTTTAGGGTTTAGGGTTTAGGGTTTAGGGTTTAGGGTAGAACTTGCCCTAAGGGAAACCTAAACCCGGGTTTAGGGCTTAGGTTTGGATTGGGAACAAGCCAGAGTACCGTCCACAACCCTATCAACCCGACAACCTGGGAAATCCTACGTAAGCCCTAAGACCTAAACCCTAAACTCAAACCCTATAAACCCAAAACACGTTCAGGGTTCTTGCTCAGCTCAGCTGCCCAGCTGACACGCCTCGCAGGCCGAGAGCCCGGCGGAAGAGGCGAACCTGCCAGCCTCGCATTGCGAGCAGACCGTTTCGCCGTAGTGCGCCTGCGTACGGAACTAAACCCTAAACCCTAAACCCTAAACCCTAAACCCTAAACCCTAAACCCTAAACCCTAAACCCTAAACCCTAAACCCTTGTGGGGTCAGGGTTTGCAGGGTCTGGGGCGGGGTTTATAGGGTCACAGGGTTTGTAGGGTTTACGGGGTTCGCAGGGTAAGGTTTATAGGGTTAAAGGGTTTATGGGGTGTATTGTCTCTAAGCGGTCTGTAGGGTCTATATAGCTTCTTTAGGGTCAGGGGGGTTCGTAGTTGCGGTCTCTGGGGTGCTTAGCCCAATTTACAGGTTTGGGTTCAGGTAGCGCTTCTGTACGTAAGGTTTGCGAGGATTTATAGCGCTTATAATATATGATCTGGGGGTGTGGGTCTCGGGGTTCGTTTTTTATGGAGCTGACAGGGTTTATGGTGTCAAGGGCTTCGGGTTTGGGTGTCTGGGGTTTAGGGTTTGGGGCCTTGTAGAGCCCTAGCATAGGGTCGAGGGACGGCAAGGGGTTGGAGGGCTGGTCGAACGTGGATACTTCAGGGCTTTGTTTTGCTAATATAAGGGGAGTTTCGAAGCTACTAAATCTCTCTTAAACTCTTGTTGTTGGGGGGGGACGGCCTGGTAATGGCCAGCGCTGCACGACCCGCATCTGTAGGTTTGCCCATAGCTGTCCACCAGGGAGTAGGAGAAGTTTCCGGCTGAACCTCGGTCGTCATGACCTACAGTCAGTGGGGTTTAGGGTTAGTTTGCGGCTTTAAACCTATCAGCAAGCCCCAAAACCCCGAACCTGGACCTTAAGCCTGTCATTAAGCCTGAACTCTATAGTCCTAAACCTAACACCCCCAAACCCCACCAGACCCTAATCCCTAAATGGTCCTAAACTCCTCGTAGAATCCCAATGCAGATTACCCAAGCGACAGAGGCTGCAGCCGACGGCAGCTTCCCGAGTTGCGACGTACGTCCCGCGAGCGTCGACGACGCCAAACCCTTGCCAGACTTGAGGGTTTACCTACTGGCTCATAGTGGGGAATGGGAGTACGGTTCCTATATCACCGATATAAATGAGGAACTTTAGGCTTTAGGGTTTGGGCGTTTGGCCGCAGTGCAATAGGGGTGAAGGGTTTAGAGTTTGTTGGGTTTCGATTCCTGGAAAAGGTTGACGTACAGCAATGGAGGGTTGAACAAACCATCTGCAACTTAACGCCCAGAATTCCTTCCCTGGGTTAGGGTTTAGGGGTTTAGGGTTTAGGGTTTAGGGTTTAGGGTTTAGGGTTTAGGGTTTAGGGTTTAGGGTTTAGGGTTTAGGGTTTAGGGTTTAGGGTTTAGGGTTCAAGCATCTGAAAAGCCGCTGGAGGGCCCTTGTGTGCTGGCGCCATCAGCACGCTCCGCTCTACTTCAAGACTCAGGCTTGAGGCAACCTCCCTGAACCCCCCTAAACCCTAAACCCTAAACCCTAAACCCTAAACCCTAAACCCTAAACCCTAAACCCTAAACCCTAGACCCTAAACCCTAAACCGCCTAAACCCTAAACCCTAAACTACTGTATCCCTAAGCCACCCTGGGGCCTGGGAGACAGTTAGTGTCCACCGGGAGCCAGGTCAGCCACCTGCAGGAGGGGGTGACAGTCGAGAAGCCCTGTAGAGACCCTGCGCTCTGAACACGGCCACCGGGTTGGGTTGAAGACTCGAACTGCTGCGGGAGGAAGATGACTGAGGCACTGTTTCGGTACCCTAAACCCTAAACCCTAAACCCTAAACCCTAAACCCTAAACCCTAAACCCTAAACCCTAAACCCTAAACCCTAAACTCTCTACCCCCAAGCCCTGGTGCTTGCAATGGCGGCCTGGGTCGGTTGGAACTGACCCACTGGCAAGCTACGGTCGGGATGGAGTCGCCCTCCACAACCTTCCTGGGTTTAGGGTTTAGGGTTTAGGGTTTAGGGTTTAGGGTTTAGGGTTTAGGGTTTAGGGTTTAGGGTTTAGGGTTTAGGGTTTGAGGGGGGGCCCGTGCGATTGAAAGAACGGTCCACAAGGGGGGGGGAGGGGGGGGGGGGCTCCTCTGAAGTAATTACCGCCCTCCGTTTTGGGCCTCCTGCATAGTGTCCTCTTATCCGGTGCCAAAGAAGAGCCCATAAGTTAGAGATCAAAGCCACGGACCAGGCAAAGGTGCTTCAGGCCGAGTCCCAGACTTTCACGAACCTCTAAACCGCCCGAAACTCGGGAAAAGCAAGCTAAGCTAGCAGTGGCCGAGCTTCAAGAGCAGCTGTTGGACTTCCTCCAGCTCCACCTTTGAAGGCTTCGGGGCTTAGGGGCTTAAGGCTCAAGTTTCTGAGGGACGGGGAGATCCCATTGTTGAGAACTCTCGGGATCTGAAGGTCTCAGGTTGGGAGATCTCGTGTCTATGGTTTAGGGTTTAGGGTTTTAGGGTTTTAGGGTTTAGGGTTTAGGCTTTAAGGTTTAGGGTTTAGGGTGGGGTTTAGGGTTTGGGGTTCTATAGGGGCTCAGTTGGTTTAGGGCTCAGGGTTTGGAACCGCCTAATCCCTGAACTCTAAATCCTAAACCCTAAGTCTGGCCCTAAACCCTAAACCCTAAACCCCTAGACCCTAAACCCTAAACCCCTAAACCCTAAACCCTAAACCCTAACCCCTAAACCCTAAACCCTAAACCCTAAACCCAAAACCCAATTTAGTGCTCGGCCTCAGTCAGTCGTTTGGGTTGAGGAAGGCTTTGGGCTACGTGCTACACCCCTCCGCACCCGAAGCCCTGTCATCCAAGAGCTGAATGCCTGAACCCCCCCTAGGGTTTAGGGTTTAGGGTTTAGGGTTTAGGGTTTAGGGTTTAGGGTTTAGGGTTTAGTTTAGGGTTTAGGGACACCCCCCCCTCCCCCCGACCCTAAAACGCCTCCCCGACATGAACTACACTCTGAAGCCAAAAACCCTAAGGGCTTGTAGGGTTTGGGTTTCAGAGTTTAGGGTCCCCCCAGGGTTTAGGGTTTAGGGTTTAGGGTTTAGGATGGTTTAAGTGTGAAGACATCTGGAGGGCTACGCGGCTTAGGGCACAACTGACGTTCACGAAACGGGTGCTGTGCTACTGCAGCTAGACCCAATTTTAGAAGCAGAATTCATCAACCCTAGCGGAAGAATCCATCAACCCTACACGAGGTTTCCCATAGTCTCCTTAAAGCAACCCTAGAACCTTGAAACCCGGGCCCCCTGAGCCCTCAGGGGGTTCCCCTAAACCCTAAACCCCAAACCCCAAACCCTAAACCCCAAACCCTAAACCCCAAACCCTAAACCCTAAAACCCTAAAACCCAAACCCTAAACCCTAAACCCTGCAAAGGGGCTTCACCAAAACTCCCCCCCACCTGGCCTGAAACTGCTTCAGCATCTCATACACCGTGAAGGCCTGTGAGTCCCTTTTTCTGGGCTTTGCAAGTAGGGTTTTGGGTTTAGGGTTTAGAGGCTTTAGGGTTTATAGGGTTTAGGGTTTTAGAGTGTTCGGGTTTTAGGGTTTTAGGGTGCTAGGGTTTGGGGGGGTTGGGTATAGGGTTTAGGGTTTATAGGGTTTAGGGTTTTAGAGTGTTAGGGTTTGAGGGTGTTAGGGTTTTAGGGTGTTAGGGTTTTAGGGTTTTAGGGGTTTGTGGCTTAGGGGATGTAAGGGTGAAGGTCTCGGGCTTTGCAAGGTTGTTTCGTTTTAGGGTTTTAAGCTCTACTTGCGGTTTAAGGTTTAGGGCTAGGGCTTAGGGTATATGTGAAAGGGTGTGGGGTTTAGGGCTTTGGGGCTTGTTGAGGGTTTTCGTGTCCCCTAAAACCCATTATGAAGCCCTGAGGCCCTGTCTCAGCCGCGGTGTAAGCTTTCCAGGGCTTAAGGTTTGCAGGGCTCAGGCGTAAGGGTTTCGGGTTGAGGGGGTCCTAAAATACCTAAGAACCCCTGACCCAAAGCCCTAAACCCCAAAGCCTAAACCCTAAAAAAATCTTAAACCCTAAACCCCAAACCCTAAACCCCAAACCCTCAACCCTAATCCCAAAACCCCAAACCCCCCTAGCCCTAAATCCTAAGCCCGAAACCCGGGGGAGGCCTGCAGCCGCAGACTGCGCGAGACCAGCTTTGCAACGTAGGAGCCCAAGGCCGCGGTGCGCTTGTTGCCCAGCGCCCACTCCTCAGGTTCTGGGGGTCAGGGGTTTAGGGTTTAGGGTTTAGAGTTTAGGGTTTGGGGGGGGTGTTGGGGTTGTGTAGGGTGGTTTAGATGTCAGAGTTTAGGGTTTCAGGGGGGCTTGGGGCGCTTAGGGCGGCTTAGAGATTTGGGTGGAGGTTTGGGACTTGGGGTTTGAGACTAAGTTCCCGAGCCCGAAACCCCCAACGAAACAACTCAACCCAAAAAACCCTAAATCCGTACACACTGAAGCCCGAAACCTCAACTGCTGAATTCCAAAAACCATTCGAGCAAAAAAAAAAAAAAAAACGCTCGAGGTTCGCTTGCCCTGTGGCTGGGGAACACAACCGGTTGCGGGTCCAAACGCGCGACTCTCGCGTCCGGCCTGAACCTCAGTGGCTTTAGGGGTTTACAAAGGGCTTCTTGGACTCTGAGGGTTATAGGGTTTTGTAGGGTTCATGGTGTTTTTTTCAGGGTGATAGGGCTTATAGGGTTTACCGGGGTCTACAGGGCTTGCCAGGAGTGTAGCTGTAGGGCTTTAGGATGTTATAGGGTGGCTCATAGGGGTAGTATACAGGGGCTTGTTGGGTTAATGAGGCTTGGGGGTTTGCTTCTGAGGCTTGGCGATTAGGATGTCGTTGTCTATCGGGCTTACCGCCTGACGTTAGCGGAGGGGGTTTAGGCTGGGAGGTTGCCAGTTTATAACGATACCCCACCCTCGCTGCCCCTGGTAAGGGCTTGCGTGTTGCGTCACTAGGGTCCTAGGGCTTTTGTGGTTTAGGACTTGGCATAGGGGCTTTATGGGGTGTGGGTTGGAGAAGGTTAGATAAGTAGCTATTCTGTCAGGACCCAACTGGTTGCCTTGTCTTGGGACCCTACATGGGTATGTCAAGGGTCTAATTTAGGGTCCAAGCAATACAGTCTGACGGGCGAGATCAGCTTGCCCCCGAAAAAACCGTTAGAATCAGACTGCTGAAGGTTTGAGGAACCCTAAACCCTGAACCCTAAACCCTAAACCCTAAACCCTGTCCCAGGAACCAGTAGGACAGCACAGGGCGGTTGTTGAACTGCGCCTGATTCTGCTGCGAGGTGTAGAGGATGCCAATGGCAGTTGGCAGCCCGTAGGCCGTGGACCAAGCCATGAATGTGTCTACCAGCCAGCCAAAGCCTAATATAGGGTTTAGGGTTTAGGGTTTAGGGTTTAGGGTTTAAGGTTTAGGGTTTAGGGCTACTATACGGGCCGGAGTGAATTAGACCATGGTTTTGGGAGTTACTATAGCCATACCTAAACAGGGTACCTCCTCTTCGGCTTCATGTGGTTTGTAAGTTTGTAAGGGCCAGCGTGCACGTAACAAAAGGAAGAAGGCTACTACTGGGCATCCTTGGAGCGAGAAGACAGCACGGGTATGCACTCAGAGGTGTTGTGTCGACAGGCTGGTGCAATCCAGAAGTATCCATCTGGACAATAGGCATGGTACCCACCATCCACCTCTATGAGGCCGTCTAGGTCGCCAGTCCACTGGGCGTACGGATTCATGAACGCTGGGTCTGTCATCATTGTTCCAGTCATATTGCATGGTTGCACCTCATCAATTGGCAAAGCTGCCAATGAGTCGAAGTAGTGCTTTGCGTTGTTGAAGGATGGGTTGTATGATTTGTAAAATTCCAAGGCGATACCAGAATCTTGGTACGCTGACATAGCTACACCCTTGGCCACATACAAGGCTTCCTCACCCGCAAAGCCGATCGAGCCGAGATCTTCCGGCACCTCAGGGGATAATGGACGACCGAGATCGCTACTCTCGCCTACCGGCCTACTGCAACTTAGGGGTTTGGCCCCGAACTCGTTAAACCCAAAACACAAAACCCCGAATTCTAGCCACAGCTAAGGTCGGACAGGGCTTTCGGAGTCGTTCCAAGAGCACCTTGGTCGGATGCTGCTTGGCAAAAGCCCGATAGTCTGCACCATACGCCCCGATCCAACTCTCCAAAGCAACGTGGCCAACATCCCTGAAATTTGTCCTGCTGCAGCAGAGGCATTGTGGCTTTTGGGTTTGGGAAGCTCGAATCAGGGGAATCGGGCTATGGATCTCGAAGATTGGGGTTTAGGGCTTTGGGACTTCAAGACACCCACGCCCTAAACCCCAAAACCGCTAAGCCCTATAAACCCAAAACCCCTTTCGTCCTGTTGCAGTCCGCATCCAGGCAACCAGACAAAGGCAACGTGACGTCCAGCACGGACAGCGGCCGATAGTCGCTCACGAAGGCCCTGTAGCCCAAGACCTCATAGGGTTAGGGTTCAGGGTTTAGGGTTTAGGGTTTAGGGTTTAGGGTTTAGGGTTTAGGGTTTAGGGTTTAGGGTTTAGGGTTTAGGGTTTAGGGTTTAGGGTTTAGGGTTTAGGGTTTAGGGTTTAGGGCTTGCACACTGGCGTCCTAATGCTGATACCCAAGCCCCGAAGTCCTAAACCCCAAAGCCCTCACGAACTACACCGGAAAGCTGTGAGGGAAGAAACAAATCCCTCAGCTTCCCCAGCCTCCCCTCCCGAGACCACAAACTCTCTGCGCGAAACCCATAAGAGCAACCCTGCAAAACCTTCCCCCAGGCCGAGCGATAAACTTGAAATCCTAAGCCCCAAGCCCAAACCTAACCCTAAACCCTAAACCCTAAACCCTAAACCCTAAACCCTAAACCCTAAACCCTAAACCCTAAACCAGGTCTAAGGTAGGATCCCTTGAAAAGAAGGTTGGGGACTTCCGAAAACACTTCCTACCGAGCCTTGGGTCAAAGCAGGACCCTTAAGCGGTTTGGGTTTCGGGTGTAGGTCTAGGGATTAGGGTTTAGGGTTTAGGATTAGGGTTTAGGGTTTAGGGGTTAGGGTTTAGGGTTTAGGGTTTAGGGTTTAGGGTTTAGGGTTTAGGGTTTAGGAATCCAGCCTCTTCAATCAAGATCTTGGCAATAATGGTCTCTAGCTCCGCGGACGGCCAGTCAAAAGCTAGCAGTTCAATCGCAATCTCCTCGCCCTCGGAGTTCCTGCCACATTAGGGTTTAGGGTTTAGGGTTTAGGGTTTAGGGTTTAGGGCTTAGGGCTTAGGGTTTAGTATCGGCTCAAGGGCCCCAAGGCTTCGAGTTTTGCGGCTGAAGGTTTAGAGAGTTAAGGTTTAGGGGGTACTATAGTGCCTGTTAAGGACTGTTAGTAAAAGGGTGAACATCCCAAGTTGATCGAGCTTGATAAGGGATCCCATCCCCCCAAGAAGGGGATGAGGGCATTACTGGGAATCCTCGCCGAGTTCCCCTCGCTTGTCATTCCCCCCACGCAGAAGTGACCCGAAAACCTACACCCCACACCCTTGAGCTGAGCGTTCAAGCCCTGGACCAGAAAACCTCAAATCCCTGAAAGGGAATTCGGCGCCATCTACCCTCCCTAAAGGCCCTAAAGAACACATGGGTGCCAGGCTGTTGATCATCTTTCCTACTGATCCCGGAAGTGCAAAAGAGTCTTGATGATAGCCTCGAACTAGGACGTAGGGTTTGCGGGGCCCTTTACGCGCCCTTATATTTCGGGTATCCCAAAAAGGAATCACAACTCTGGAACGGGCCTGATGAACTTCCGGCCATCCTCCGCAATGCCGTCTGGCAGGCAGAGCTCTACACAGCGGCCAAGAGCCACCAGAAGAGGAAAAAGCCATGCTCGCATAGTGGTGGAGCTGACCGAAAATTTATTCTCAGGGCCTGAGGGTAACTATAGAGCCTTAGTTTGAGAGTTGATGTTATCCGCATTTATCCGCGAAGGATACTTACATCGGGTGCAGGGTTTTTGTGTTTAGGTCTTGTAAGGTTGAAGAGAGGGTTTAGGGTTTTGGGCGTATAGGGTTTGAGGTTTAGCGTGAAGTGAAACTTGGCTTGCTTAAGGATTGGGTTGCGGGCCGGGGACAACGAAGGTCGTAGAGCTCCTCTTCGAGCCATGCTGTCGGCAGGCTCACCATTGGCTGGCTACTGTGTTGTTTTTGCCTCGGCCCGGTTCCTGCTCTCATTCCTTCAAGCCTTAAACCGGAAAAGCCGCAGCATACATGAGACATGGGCATCTTTCGGGGGCGATCTGTGGCCCAACGCCCGGATCCCAAACCCGCCACAGACTTGCAAGAGCACAAGCCATCTTTATGTCTCTGAGCCCTATTCTTCCGGGTAGGAATTTCAAGTAGGCCCTAAATTCCGCAAGAGGATGCTATAGTGGAGTCTTGTTTGGTTTCTTGCGGGAGTGTCTGGGGGCCTTCCCCCCACCCCTTGCCCCCACCCCTCCCGTGCCCCCCCCCCCCCCCCCCCCCCACACCCCCCGTCCTCACGACACATCCCTGGTGGGCCATTCCCGTGTCATGATAAGAGAACTTCGTCAGGTAACATTAGTCGGACGTCGAATACCCAGAACCACTGCGAGAAAATAAAACCAGTAAATAAAACAGCAATAAATAAAAGTACTCGAACATGTCAAGAAGAAGCAACAGTACAAGCACTACTAACAATAAGTCAAGACTAGCAATACTGATACTGAAAATTCAGAAAAAGTACGTAATAGTGGCAATGCGACTGGTAGTAGAATTTGTAGTCGCAGCGTGGCCGCTCGAATTGTTTGATGTAGACAAGCGCGTTCGGGGTTTCAAAGCTCCGCCCATGCTCGCATGGATGATTACATCATCCCTACCGCTACGTCAAGGAGATCTGGGCCTGATGCTACATCCATTCCAGCACCAAAACCTAAAAGCGGTCGCGCAAAAAGCGTGAACAAAGGCATCATGTTCATAGAGCAGCAACATTTTCTGCCTCTTATAGGCGAAGAAACTCATTCCCAGCTTACATGAGCCGCCCCCAGGCAGTAGTAGTAGGAGAAGGCAGGAGCAGGAGCAGGAGCAGGAGCAGGAGCAGGAGCAGCAGCAGCAGCAGGAGCAGGAGCAGGAGCAGGAGCAGGAGCAGGAGCAGGAGCAGGAGCAGGAGCAGGAGCAGGAGCAGCAGCAGCAGCAGCAGCAGCAGCAGCAGCAGCAGGAGGAGTGGAAGGCGCGCTGTTTTTTGATGCTCCTGCATCTTAGCGGCCCCAGTGAAGTGCTTCCTTCTCCGCCGACCGCCGGTACGTGGCCGCCTCGATAAACATGAGCCAAGGCATCTGTAGGGGTGTTTAGGGATGAGGGTTGCGGGTTGGGGTTTAGGGTTTAGGGTTTAGAGTTTAGGGTTTAGGGTTTAGGGTTTAGGGTTTAGCGTTTTGGGTTTAGGGTTTAGGGTTCGGCGATTTGAGGGTTGCGCGGAGGGTCCACCACTAGGTTTCCGATGGCGTGATTGAGGTTTGGGGGAGCAGAATTCCCCGTAGGTGCACTGCAAGTGGACGCTCTGGATGTTTGAGGGCTTGTCGCTCCGGGGTTTAGGTTTAGGGATCTCAGAGATGGCTGCGGGGGACGCCCCCAGCCTTACAGAGAACTTTGAAAGCCATGAGTCCTAATCCTAAGCCCTATAAGCCAAGATGGGTGTAGGGTCCTCGAAGTTCGAATGAAGCTGAGCGGACACGACAAAGCCCAAGAGAACCCCCACAACCCCTAAGCCTTAAGCGGGAGTGGCTTCGTTCACCAGACTCTGCCCCCTCCCCCCTCCCATTCCCGCATCCCCCCTGCCCCCATCCCAGTCTGCACCCATGCATAAACAGAGCTTGGGCCACAGCAGGTCCAGCCTGCGTGATAGGTCGCCGCTTCATGACCTTCAAGTTCAGCTCTACTCTAGCTCTACTTTTGTACCTAGAGGGCAGCCTAAGAGGCACAAGGACATTTTGGATTGAGAGCTTCGAGTTTTGTGCATTGGGTGTAGAGCAACAGGGATTAGGTTTTGTGCCTTAAGGGCTTCTAGGCCGGGCCAGAGGCCCGTTAACCCTAGCAGACGTTGCACGCGAAGGCACGGTAAGCAGAGCGCAAGCAACGGGCAAGCGGCGGACGCCGTGTGGAAACATGGGTGCCTCTCATACAGCGAAGTTTCAAAATCCTAAGCTTAAGCCTTATGCTTAATTGAGGCAAAGTGAAATCCTCGAGCGCAACTAAAACTCAGCTCCCTTGTTGAAAACTGAGGGCTTGGGGCTTACGCGCTTGAAGGCTTTAGGCTCAGGACTTTCGATTTGGCGCCGGCAAATTTGACCCAACCCCCAAGTCCTAAACACCCCTATGCCACAAGACCCCAAAACCTAAACCCTCAGCCGCCCTCTCAGGCTCCCACTACTCGTGGTGCCACCAGCAGGTAGGACACTACTCCGGCGATGCCCAGGACGGTGGTCACCTAAAGTTCCTATGGTTGAAGGTTTGGGATTTCAAGCTTAGCGGCACGGGGCTTTCGTTTCAGGCTTATGAAGGGCTTATAAAGTGAAGTTTTACAGTCTTCGTGTAAACAGGTGCAAAATTTAGAGTTCTGGGCTTTGGCCGTTTAACCCTAAAACTTAAACCCTAAACCCTAACTCTGTTGGTGTTTAGATTTCGTGGTTTAGCCAGCTGTGCTCGCCTGCAACCCGAAAGCCAAACTGACGGTTCTTAGCCTTTCAGGGAAATCGGTAAACCCTTAACGGTTACAACAGTGGATATGAGTTCACCTCATTCCCTATACTACCTCTTCTATGTATACTTGAAAGTTTGGCAACTTTTGGTGGCAGGGAGGTGCTTTGGATTTTGGATTGGGTGGTGTGATATCGGGGGACCTCCTTCCCGGTTCCTGGCCTCTTCATGACCTGTTGTGGGCCGGCAATACAGGGCAAGGGGGATGCAAGGAGGCTGCCGGGGCTTGCACGCCACGAGCTAAAAGCACTTCATGGATGATCTTGAGCTAGAAGACTGTGGTAATATGTGTTTCGAAACAGAAATACATGTATTTAAGTGAGGTATTGCATGCATCGCATGTAAATGCTCTTGACAGGCTTGCAATTGGAGAATCTTTGAGCTTCTCTCAGCCCTTCACCAATGCAGCACACTCTTCTTGAGGCTGGGAGAGTTTTTCAGCCGTGACGACAGTCCAAGTTTGGTCTTTTCCCGATATCCGCATGCACCGTTTTTGTTCGGGAATCGTCTGAAGGCACCCGGGGCATGAGATCCTTCACGATCATGCCATCCCCATTGGCATTGAACAAGCTTCTCCATTTTGACAGAGTACCCAATCCTAACAGGACAGCTCCAATAAGTACTTGCTGCAGGGGTAGAATCGAACAAAAGACCGACTGAAGCAGGTCTGCCTTGAGTAAGGCGACCTGCATGTCCTCCCGTTTTCTTTGTCTAAACCCTAAACCCTAAACCCTAAACCCTCAACCCTAAACCATTGTACAAAGCTGGACCTATGCTCACTGGCTTGGGCTCTGGAGCCCCATGGCGACTCTAAAGGAGTCCCTCTCTGCGTAGTGGGTCTTTCCGCACATTTCGTGTCATCTCAGTTGTCCAGTACCTAGGGGTTTTAAAGGTTAACCTTTGGGAATATAAGGGGAATATATTAACCCAAAAAGGTTAAAGGTTGGCTACTCTACTACTAAGTCATAGCCAAAAGCCCAACACACGTCGACCCTAAACTCCCATCACGGGGCCGCGAGGCAATCGTGCCGAAGAGGAGAACGGCAACCAGGGACACCTCTTGAGGCTTCGAGGGGGGTTTTGGGGTGGTTTAGGGGGGGGGGTTTGGGGTCAGGAATTGGGGTTTGGAATTGGGTTTTGAGTTTTTCGGCTGTTCCTGGGTTTAAGTTTTGGGTTTTAGGTTGTCCGCGGACTTAAAGTTCTGGGTTGTTAGGTTCGAAGCTTGCGGGCTTCTCATGCTTTGAGGAGGTACATGCAACGTTTAGTTAGGGCCCTATGGTCTCAATGAGCTTTCGAGGGAGGGTTCGGGGTTCAAATGAACCCTCAACCAAATACACCTTACACCTTAAACCACGAAACCCTACCTTGCACCCCGAAACCCCCAGAGCCTCCGAAGGTCAGGAGAAGTCCAACCCTTCATGAAGCTTTTTCCCGTCAACTTTAGGGTTTAGGGTTTTTCTAAGAGGGTTTAGGGTTTAGGGTTTAGGGTTTAGGGTTTAGGGTTTAGGGTTTAGGGTTTCGGGTTTCGGGTTTTGGGTTTAGGGTTTAGGGATCCCTGAACCCATTTCGTACAAGATGGGTTTCAGGTTCTAATGGCCCCCAACCCTACCGCCGGGTGTCCCCCCCCCCCCCCCACGCCTTGTTGTTCTCGTTTTGCAGCAGCTTTCTCCTGAAAAGGGAACGCCCCAGGACAAACCACAATGCCAGAAGCCTGACTATGAAATAGGGCTTTGGGTTTATGAGGTTAGTTAGGGTCTAGGGCTCGGGTAGAACCCCTGGATTCCCATTTTTGTATCCTCAAACGGAGAACCAACATATATACTCAATGGTTCTAAGGGCAATATCGGCAACCAACAAATAACAACATGATAACCACAATACAACAACACCGAAATCCAATATACTGCCGCCCTGGGAGGCGTGGCTCCCATGTGTCGTGGCTTCATTTTTGCGCACCCAAAACTCAAGCAACGAACCTGCAACTTTCAAGTGACCGCATAGCTGAAGAGGCTTGGCTCCATTCGTGATGGCTGCATCCTTGTCCACACCAACTTCAGGTAACAAGCGTAAAGCGTTTAAGCGGTCGAGCGTCTACAAGGGTACGAAGTTGCAGAGAGAGGCCAGTGAGAAAACATCGGGGAAGGTTCTGTCAAAACTTCATTGTATCCCTAAACTCAAAGCACAGTATCCGCAAACAAATAATCCCTACGTAAGCCACGTCCCCAACTCCTACACCCCAGAAACCCCGAAGCCCTAAACCAAAAGCTCAAAGATGCAATGCTCTCTTATATGTATGGGCCCCTACCTTGGCCTTTATCCAAGCTGCCTTTGCGTGTTGTCGGGTTCAGCGTGTGTACGCTTTAGGGTCCTTGCAATTGGGGCTTAGGAATCAAGGCTGTCTTTTTATTCTGATTTTTATTAGTTTACTTAATTATGTTTTTTTTTTTTGGGGGGGGGGGGCAAGGTCACTACTTGAAAGCCGACTGGTAGAGGTCCATGCTCTGCGAGTTCCTCTGCAGGCCCCTAAGCCCTAGACCCTAAGGCTGCAAACGCCAAGCCCGTGCATCTGCTCAGTGAGGTTTCTGGGTTCAGGAGCTCAACAAGCCCGACATACCTGAAAGCTGACTAGTTCTTAATAGTGAACGGGGACCGAACACCTTGTATCCCCACCAATACACGCCTTTAAGGGGATTTTTGTACCGTTGAATTTCCCCATAATGCCAGACCCGGAACCAGAAATGTTAAACCGCAAGACTGAAACCCAGAACGCCAATCTCAGCCCGAAACCCCCCCTTCAACCCCTGTCCAGGCTTTTTGACCATGGTTTGAGACCTTTCATTGTTTGGCTACCCTCAAACCTCCAGTCTAAAGCCTCAAGGTCTTTGGGGTTTAGGGTTTCGGGCTTTAGGGTTTAGGGTTTAGGGTTTAGGGTTCCTACACCCCCTACCGCCAAGCAAAGCCCCTCCTCTGTCGGCGGTCACTGAGCGCGGTGACGATTGGAACCTGGGACACGTTGGCCTCCAGGATCCAGGGTTAGGGTTTAGGGTTTCGGGTTTCGGGTTTAGGGTTTAGGGTTTAGGGTTTAGGGTTTAGGGTTTAGGGTTTAGGGTTTAGGATTTAGGGTTTAGGGTTTAGGGTTTTGGAGTGGCAGGGGTTAAGGGTTTAGGGTTCAGGGTTTTGGGGAGTGCGAGCTTCTCAGGAGTTTAAGGCAATAAGGGCCTTATAAGGGTTTAAGGGCTTAAAGGCTTCCGCGCGGGGGGGGGGGGGGGGGGGGGTGGGGAGGGCCCAAGCCCTAAACCCTACGCCAGGGCCCAAGCCCTAAACCCTACAACCTGACAGGCTTCAAAATACCTTAATTAGAACCCACAAGAATGCTATGTTGTAACCCACAAAGAGGTTTTGGGTTCTTAATGCAGAGCTTGAGGCCTTCAGGGTTTTCGGTTTAGGCTTTTGGCTTTATAGCGGCTGAGGCTTTATAGGGCTTAACGTGGCAGGGAGTGTAGGCTTTTTTTGGCTTGGGGGGTTGCAAGGGTTAGGGGTTCAGGGGTCAGGTCCCCCTACACCCAAGCCTAAATTTCAAGAGCCCGAAGCCTCGAATCTTACATGACAAACATGCTGGCTTCCTCGTAGGGAATGCGCAACTCAGGTCAATAGGCATCCCCACTACCTTTTGAAGGCTTCTACAAGGAGGACTCTGTTCCTGAATTCCATACGCAGAAGCCCTCCAAAGCATAGGGCCTTAAACCCTAGCCCGGCCACAAGGTGAGCCGTCTGATTCTGCAGGAGGTGGTCCTCCCAGGAGTGCTCGCAGCTTTCGGGCTTGGAAAGTTTAGGCTTAAGGTTTAGGGCATGGGGTTTATAGGGTTTCTAGGGTTTATAGGGATTATAGGGTGTATAGGGTTTAGGGTTTAGTAGAGTTTAGCCCTAGACCCTAAACCCGGAAAGTCCCTCAATCTGCAAAGTGCTGCCGCTCCTTGTCCACACGGCCGGCGAGTGGAAGTCGGGAGCCTGAGACCGTCTGCCGGGGCCGAAGGTTTACTAGGATGGCCCCTTAAACCCCTCTGAAAAATCAACCTAAATACAGTATGATCCTACAAAACCCAGTTTAGTTCACCTAGCTTCGGGAGCAGAGCACAGGGCTTTGGGGACGAAGTCCGGGGTTTCGGGTTCAGGCCCTGGGGTGCTTCGGGCCTTTGAGTGTGCGGCTTGAGCTAGTGAGTTGCCGTGCAGGCGCTCGTTGGGCTTGCAGACTCCTTCTATTCCTGATGGTGGCTTGGGGTGCCAACAAAGGCCAGAAATGTGGGGTTTAGGGCTCAAGGTTTACGGGGTTTAGGGTTGAGGATTTCAGGGCCTGCTCGTTTCATAATTTGGGCGTTGCTGCCTAGATCGGGTAAATGCCTTAGGTCCAATAACTGTAAACCCTAAACACGACAGAGCTCCGCAACAAAACTCAAGTTCTTTCGGGTCGGGGGCGGCAGGGGAGGTGTGTTCACAACCCAAAGACCCTAAAGCCCCTGAATCTTCAACTCCTATAACCCACAGCCTAAACCCCTAGCATCTTCAACCCCAAAACCCCAAACCCTAGAACCCTAAACCCTGAACCCCAAACCCTAGAACCCTAATCCCTGAACCCTAAACCCTAAACCCTAGACCCTGTAAAACCCTCCCATACATCCTGTAAACTGTTCGATGTCGGATCGGCTGGGCTCCACGCGATTGCCTGCCTCGGAGTCCTGCTCCAAGGCGAGGCTGTCGCCCTTCCAGGCTGAGGATTTCGGATTTAGGGTTTAGGGTTAGGGTTTCGGGCTTGGGGTTTCGGGTTTAGGGATTGGGTTTAGGGATTGGGTTATTGGGTTTAGGGATTGGGGTTTAGGGTTTAGGGTTTAGGGATAGGGTTTAGGGTTTAGGGTTTGGGGTTTAGGGTTTAGGGTTTGGGGTTTACAGGGCTTAGGGTTTAGGGTTTTAGGGTTGTGGTGTTAGGGTTGTAGGGATTCAGGGTTTTAGGGTTTAAGGTTTTAGGGCTTTGGGGTGAGTCTGGTCCAGCAGAAGCCCTTGAGCCCTCTGGGCGGACTGGTGCAGTCCTAGCAGACTCCTGGAGCAGAGGCATAATGACCAGGTATGGGGTGTAGGGTTTAAGGTTTGGGGTCGTTAACATATATGTTAATGGGTTTAGGGTTTATGAACATACCGTGGTAGGTTTGGGCGGGGAGGGGGGGGAGAGGCCCAGGTATTCAGGCCCATAGAGCTGCACAAGGGGTTCTCCAAATCAACGCCACTGGGTTGGCGCGAAAAAATCATTCCTAAATATGATCCTCCCAAGGGCCTTTGCAGATTCCAGCTATTTTGGGTTTAAACCCTAAACACTAAACCCTAAATCCCTATGACGAATTCCCTCAGCCAATGAGCCGTCAAGCGTGTCAAACCATGATGAAACCAAACTCGCGTTAAGATCAAACGTGCGCGCGCCTTCTGGCGCCTCATCACCTGCAGCGGGTTAGGGTTTAGAATAAAGCCCAAAACTTTAAACCGTAAACCCCAAACCCCAAACTCGCTAGAAGGCTGTTGCAAGGTCCAGGGCTCCAAAGCCGCATACCACTACAGCAACGAGAGTGTCTTGCAAGGCTATAGAGCATCGAAGCTTCACTTTTAAACAAAGTCGGGCCCATTTTGGAAAACAAGTGTCTTTGCCACGTAGCATGAGCCCTTAATGTGGAGATCATCCACCCATATACTTTCCTGAACAGCTACAGCATGCCGAGATTGCTGGCCTGCATTTCCGCGCGCCGTATTCACTACTAAGAGATACTCAGAGTCTCTTGACAGTTTTAGAGCTTAGTGTTTACGGTTTATGATCACTTTTAGGTGTTCGGATTCTAGGTGTGTTCGGATTCTAGGCTTGCTGCTTAGGAGTGAAGGATAGGCTTTAGGGCCTTTAAGGTCGAGAAAGCACGGTTTCAGGCATTGTGGTGGCAACACTTGCAATCAAGCGGTTGGAGGTAGCTGTAACGTTAACGATAATCAGGGGAATTTCGCAACACTATAGTACACTATAGCATACGATAGTGTAGTATACTCTTCTACACACTAGTATACTCTCTCCTATACTCTGGTATACACTGGTATATACCCTGCTGTTTCGTGGAGCCCATCGGTAGACTGTACACTGTACATTCTCTGCCGAGCCCAGATCTCAGACAGGGCCTGAAGAAGGGGTTTAGGGTTTAGGGTTTAGGGTTTAGGGTTTAGGGTTTAGGTTTCAGGGTTTAGGGTTTAGAGAGACTTAGAGGGCCAGAAGGCCGGGAGGCGGGCCAAGCCACTTCAGTATGAGACATACGCGAATTAAATACTATTTTTACTATAGCTGTACTAAAATACGATATGACTGCTATATAATTACTGCAGTACTATTCTACCAATTTTCTGGCCCATGAACGTAGCAACTGAGCATACGATGCTGCTACAGTTTCTGATCCTTCCTGGGGATCAGGGCTTCAGGCTGCTCTCCCCGCTGTGACTGGCCCACCCTCAGGGCTGTACAAGGCGGCAAAAGGCCTTCAGTCTGAGAAAGGTCGGAAAAGACCACAGGGTTTAGGGTTTAGGGTTTAGGGTTTAGGGTTTAGGGTTTAGGGTTTAGGGTTTAGGGTTTAGGGTTTAGGGTTTAGGGTTTAGGGTTTAGGGTTTAGGGTTTAGGGCTCACTCCTCCAAGACGAAGTAGCTGCCCGACTTCTTTTGCTCAAGGTCCGAGCTGGAGCCGGGTTTGTTGATCCGAGGTCGATGGTTGTGTGGGTCTCTGCCTTAGCTGCTGAGTTCATCAGCCCCCTCCCCCCCCAAAAAAAGTGTACACTTTCAGCTCTAGAGGGGAGTGTATAGTATCCCAAAAAGGGGAGTGTATGGTAGTATCCCAAAAAGGTGTAAAGTGTACTCACTCAGCAATGCTAAGCTGCGGAAGGTGACTTCCAGCTGGGCCAAGAAGCGGTTCATGCCTTCAAGCAGGGACATGGGGGCAGAAGCTTCGCAACGAACTCCAGGCTGCCCTTCGTAGACAATGACGCGGTCCGCCAGGTATGTAGCCATCATGAAGTCATGCTCGACTATGAAGGCTGTCTTCTTCCGGTGCATGAAGAACCTTCTCATCACACGAGCGGCAGCGACTCGCTGCTCAACATCCAAGTCTGCTGAGGGCTCGTCCAGGAGGTAGATGTCTGCATCTTGGCCGAGGGCCAGCACGAGAGCAAGCCTCTGCCTCTCGCCACCACTGAGGGTTTGCACGCGACACCTGGCAATGCTGTCGATAAGCATAGGCTTGACCACCTCTGTCTGGAAAAGGGGGTCCAAATACGCTGGCCGAATCCTCTTCAGAAGCAGCTCCTCCACAGTACCCTCAAACTTTGGAGTGAACTCCTGCGGCTTGTGCGAGACCTTGAGCTTTGGCATCCCGCCTTTTACATCATCAGGGGCAAGCCGTCCAGCTAGCATCTGGATGAAGGTGGTTTTTCCACAGCCATTCTGGCCCAAAAGCACCACTATCTCAGAGGATGCAAAATGTCCTGCCCTGACGTCTAAGATGAAGCTTCCCTTCTGCATAGACATTTCGGGGTACTCGGTTTGGTGCATTCGCTCGGGTCCTGGCAGATCAAGCCGCTCGCGGATCTTGAAGGACAGCGAGGACTCACGAAATCGGAGGTTCTCCGTGGGGATGAAGCCGTCGAGAAACACGTTGATGCCTTGACGAACGCCGTAGGGCATCGTGACAACTCCATAGGCCCCAGCGGATCCCCACAAGCAACAGACGTAGTCCGACATGAAATCCAAGACGGCCAGGTCATGCTCGACAACGATGAGGTAGTTCCTATACTGAACTTGGAACCCTCGCAAAATACTATATTTGTTGCTGTTTGTTAGGTTTGTTAGGAATTAAAGTACCCAAAGATTAAAATATTTCCGAGTATCCCTAAGGTTCTGCGCCGTCTGCAGGCTGCGGATGGCCTTTGCAGCAGCTAGGCGCTGCCTCACATCCAGGAACGAAGAAGGCTCGTCAAAGATGTACACCTGCGCGTGCTGCGTGCAAACGGTTGCGATGGCAAGGCGTTGAAGCTCACCCCCAGAGAGAGCTTCGACCTCTCGCTCTAGTAGGTGCAAGAGCTCCAGCTCCTGGCAAAACTTTCGCCTGGGCTCGTTCTCGCCGCGGCCCAAGATGTCACCGACATTGCCAGGAAGCTTCCGCAACTCCGTGACATGCTGTGGCTTCATCGCCACCTCCAGGCGATCCTCCAGCAGATCTTTGAAGTATCGCTGCAAGCTGCTGCCTCGGAATTCCTGGAGAAGCTCCTGCCAGTCGGGCGGATTGTCCACGTAGCCCAGGTTCGGCTTCAGCCTGCCTGCCAGCACTTGGAGGGCGGTGGATTTCCCCATGCCATTTGAGCCAAGAAGGCCCAGCACCTGCCCAGCGCGTGGCATCGGCAATCGGTGGAGCTTGAAGCCGTTGTGCCCGTGCCGGTGCGTGGCGACCCCCGAGAGATCTCTGGGCAAGTTTATGATGCTGATCGCGTTGAAGGGGCAGCGCTTCACGCAAATGCCGCAGCCAGTACACAGCGACTCGGAGATATAGCTGATCTTGGAGTCTCGACTGACCTCAACACAGCGCTTTCCTTGCTCCTCCCTGGGGCAGGACTTCTTGCATTCTTGATGACAGGACTTTGGCTTGCAACGGTCCGAGCTAACGATTGCAATTCGCAGCTTCTTCTCATCCTGTGCGACTGCAGCCTTCTGCTTCTTCTTGGCCATGACTTCGGCGAAGCCGTGACTGGGGCCATTCGAGCAACACTAATTACGGCACCAGCATGCGCAGCCCACCCGCTACAACAGGTGCAAGTCAAAAGAAGTCAAGGGCTGGAGCTCTCTCTTTGTCAACGGCTCTGAGCGCTCAGCAGCCCGAAACTCTGAGCCCTTATGACCCTAAGACCCTCAGACCCTGGCCTGGTCAACCTGCCTGATCCTACCCCCCCGCCCCCCCCCCCCCCCCCCACCCCCCCCCCCCCCCCCCCCACCCCCCCCGCCCCCCCCCCCCCCCCCACCCCCCCCCAAGCAACTTTTTTTACGCTCTGGGCTGTCACCTGTTAGGGGTGTTTCCGACCAAAACTGGAGCCCGAGACATCTCGAAACCCTGAGCCCTAAACCCGGCTAGCAGGGGGAACAAGAGAAATTCCCAGAACTCGCTTGCGCGAACCTGCGCGGGTGCTGCAGGGGCCAAAGAGCCATCTGCCTCGACCTTTCAGGGTTTCCAGGGTTTAGGGTTTAGGGTTCCGAGATGTTCAGAGTTTAGGGCTCTTAGTGGCTTTATGGGCCTACAACCCAGGACTAACCCCTACCCTGCAGGGTGAGGGGTGAAAGCCTCCAAGATCCTCCAAGTGACCTGTGACTGAAGCCTGTGAGGACCCAGCTCCAGAACCTCAGGGCTAAAGCACTGCAAACCCCAAACCCTAAAGCGTAGACTTCGGGACAATTGCAGGTCGGGGGGGGGGTGTAAACAACAAAGGGAGGATTTTGGGGTTGTTGTGTCTCGCGATTCTTTCCCGGGATGTGGAGGGTGTGGGTGGGTGTGTGTGTGGGTGGGTGGGTGGGGATTGGTATGTTTAGGGTTTACGGTCTCGGCCTAAACTCCTCAACCAGATCTAGAGGCTCTGGGCCAAAAAACGTCAACCAGCGGTAACCAGCGTCTCTGGGCGCAGCTGCTTCTCTGACGGGTTCAGTGCTTTCCGCCGAGGTGAGAGGTTCAGGGGTTTAGGGATTTAGGGCTTTAGGGGTTCGGGGTTTATTTACGTAGGTATCGGGATGCGGGAGTGCAAGGGTTTAAGGATTTAGAGTTCGAGCCTGAAGCACTCAGAAGGGTGTTCAGCAAAGAGGGGGTTTACAGCACATGGCTCTGGATGATTCGTTTCGGGTAAGACGGCCAAGCCCCTTATCGCTTGAGATGAAGGGCTGTTCCAGCCTGGATCTGGACTTGCTTCCGGAGGGGCTCGTGATCCTTGTCCAACCTGCGAAGGGCCGCCCCCGCCGCCCCAAGCCTACAGTACCCGAGTTCGCTTCCTGCAGCTTAGGCAACTCAATCTGAATCCAAAAGGCTACACTACCTTTACAATCTCCACTGAGCCCCCAAAAGTACCTCAGGAAACCAAAAAACCCGCAATTCTGTCTCTACATGTTCCTGAACCCTCACCTCAGCTCTTTTCCCTACATGCCTGTGGAAGCTCTCACAAGCAACGCACCAAATGCCCTGAAGCCCTAGATGCCCTATAACTTTAAACCCTATGAACACCTGAACCCTAAACCCTAAACAATAACCCTAAACCCGAAAGAATAGCCCTAAGCCCTAAGCCCTAAGCCCTAAGCCCTAAGCCCTAAGCCCTAAGCCCTAAGCCCTAAGCCCTAAGCCCTAAGCCCTAAGCCCTAAACCCTAAACCCTAAACCTAAACCCTAATCCCCAACCCCAACCCTACACTTGGCGCCGCGCGACGCGGCGAAGCCGAACCTGCAAACGGCCAGTGCCACATACGCCGTAGCCTTGGAAGCGCATGCCGGACCAACGCCAGCGGAGTTTTGGGGTTTAGGGTTTAGGGTTTAGGGTTTAAAGGGTTTAGGGTTTAGGGCTTTACGGCTTTACGGCTTTACGGCTTTGCGAGCAGGGTTTGAGGGTTTTCGGGGTTAGGGTTTCAGGGGCTTATGGGGGGCTTTAGGGCTTTAGGGCTTTAGGGCTTTATGGCTTTAGGGTTTTCGGGGTTGGGGTTTCAGGGGTTTAGGGTTTTAGGACTAGGGCTTTAGCGGTAGAGGTTGCGTATTTCGGGGATTAGGGTTTTAGGATCTCGGTTTCGACCGATGTACACGACCGACCGTCCTCACCCAAAACCCAAAACCCAAAACCCAAAACCCAAAACCCAAAACCCAAAACCCAAAACCCAAAACCCAAAACCCTAAACCCTAAACCCTAAACCCTAACCTTGCTGTGAGCCCCGACTGGCGTTTGTTTCGGGCGTAGGTGGAAGATGGACAGAAGCCGAGGCCCAAACCCACATGAAAAGGAGACGGAACCCTAGCCTGCCAGGCTTAGGGTTTAGGGTTTAGGGTTTCGGGTTAAGGGTTTAGGGGTTAGGGGTTAGGGTTTAATTGGGGTTCAGGGTTTAATTAGGGTTTGGGGTTTAGGGTTTAGGGTTTAGGGTTTGGGGTTTAGGGTTTAGGGTTTACGATTGGCAGGGCCAGGACATGACTAGTTAGAAGGGCTTCGAGCAATTAGCAAAAACCCGACCCGCCCAGAGGGTCCCATAACACTCCGAAAACATAAAGATTTCATTCTTTATAGTGCGCAGCTTTTCCTAAACCTTTTGCTTCACACCTATTTGTTCCAGAAGCTCTCCAAAGCTCCCAAAAGAGGCTCCCAAAAGAGGCTCCCCACCCCACCCTCGCACCAAACCCATTTGACCCATTAGGCTAAATCGACGAAGAACTTGCCTAAATCGACGAAGGACTTGCCTAAATCGACGAAGGATTTGCCTAAATCACGAAGGATTTGCCTAAATCGACGAATGTCAGAGGATGGCCCCTATAAGCCCTAAGCCGCTCCCCCCCCCCCTCCCCCCCCTCCCCCCCCTCCCCCCCCTCCCCCCCCCCCCCCCCTCCCCCCCTCCCCCCCCTCCCCCCCCTCCCCCCCCTCCCCCCCCCTCAAAACCCCAAACCCCAAACCCTAAACCCAGACGCCTGGAACAAGATCGTCTGCCAGGGCCTCAGTGACTCAGAGGCGGGCACTGAACCCCACGAGCCCCCAAAGCTGAGCAGTGAAATGCCGAAACCTGGCATCTTGCCCCCCCCCCCCCCCCCCCACCCCTTCCTTGCTAGCACCTCAACGGGAATTAGAGAATCAGGTTGAGTAAGGGAAAAAGCAGCGCAAACGGGGGGGGGGGAGGTGGGGGTAAGGTACGATTGCCCAAATCAGCCGCTGGCTTAGGCCCTGGCCGGCACAACCTGAATTCCTCTAACCACGGGACATTTGAGGCACATGTCTGAGCCACTGCAGGTTGCGAGAGGATGCTTCAACCAAGGGTGCCAAAACCCCACGTGAACCCCAATGGTTTCAGGGCTTCGGATGTAGGGCGTGGGGCTTGGGGCTTATCGCAGCTAAGGGCGTCGAAGGGAGATGGCAGGTAACCTTCACTTCCAACATCAAACCCAGTGTAGAACTCTGCAAGAAGATGCAACTCAAGTCGGGCCAGTTTTTTGCTGAACAGCGGCCCACACCTTTTCTCATGCAGCTGCCAAAAGCAGCTGCTCATCTACGCCGCAAGGTGGGACACTCTAGGGTTTAGGGTTTAGGGTTTGTAAAGGGTGTAGGGTTTAGAGTTGAGGTGCAGGGAAAGCTTCTCTTGCCAGTAGGGCAACAGGACTCGGTGCCCTGTGCAACTGCTCTCCTAAAGGAAGGTCTGGGTGTCACATTTCCCCACTTAAGCTTCAATCGCTCGCAGCAGACTGTACACTATCGAGGCGGCAGACTGACCAAAGAGCACCCGAAGGACCCCGAAGCTCTAAGCCCTCAACCCCAAACCCAAAACGCAGGGCTTATATAGGGAATTCCAAACCTTCTCCCTTCTCACCCTAGACCCTCCACTTGAGGGGCTCTCCAGTAATGAACACGAAAAACGAAAACACCCTTAGAGAGAGAAAACAAAAAACGAAACGAAACCAAAAGGGAATGAAATGTGCCACTGCGGTTCCAGACCCTGAGCCCTCAACACCCATTGAGCTCAAGCTGAAACTGGCGCCTCGTGCTGCTACTACTGCACGCCACCCTCTGCAACTATGCAGCAGGGTACAACCCTGCACTGCCCATGCAGCCTCGCAGTGCATACGCAAACCCTTACCCTTGCTACCCCGAGACCTTTGGACCTTTTCCGCAAACTCGAAGCAGCCACTACCCTAGCCCCTGAAAACCTGAACCCCGAACCTCAAACCCCAAACCCTTAACTAACCCAGCCCTCCACCCCCTACAACCCTGAAAAGCTTGAAGCTGCATGTTCAGCTGGTAGGCTAGCGGAAAAGAATGGATGCCCTTGGCTCCAGGGTATGAGATTAAAGCCCTAGGGCTTAGGGATACAGGGTGCAGAGGGCTTGCAAAGCACACAGGGTTGACTTTCTAGGGTTTGGGGCCCTACTTCTCTGACAAGAATAGACTGTACAAGCCATAGCTTGAGGTACCCAAGAAAAGAACGACGATGACCATACCTATAGACTGGTAAACCCTGGAGGTTTAGGTAGGGCAAAGCGGCTCAGGGGCCTCCAGCCCTAAATCCCAAAACCAAAACTCTGGAGCTGGAGGTTTAGGTAGAGGGCTCAGGCTTCCGCGTGGTTCAACAGGCAGGTCTGGCAACAACACGAGCTGCCGGGCTTTGGCGTTTCAGGTGTACGGTTTGAGGAGTTTCGGCTTGGTTTGGGCTTTGAGGGTTGAGGGTTGAGGGTTGAGGGTTGAGGGTTGAGGGTTGAGGGTTGAGGGTTGAGGGTTGAGGGTTGAGGGTTGAGGGTTGAGGGTTGAGGGGTGAGGGTTGAGGGTTGAGGGTTGAGGGTTGAGGGTTGAGGGTTGAGGGTTGAGGGTTGAGGGTTGAGGGTTTAGGGTTTAGGGTTTAGGGTTTAGGGTTTAGGGTTTAGGGTTTAGGGTTTAGGGTTTAGGGCCTTTCAGGTCTTAAGGTTGGCTTGGGGTTTAAGGGTTAGGGCTTTAGGGTTAGCTGTCGCGGGCCAAATCAAATCCGGAACCCTCTACACCCGAGTCCGACACCCGAAAGCAGGAAGCCCACCAAACCCGAAACCCAAATCTATTTTGACAGCTAAGGGGCACAACTCTTACAGGCCCAAGCCAGACTTCTTCCCATGGTGGTCGAGGGTTTAGGGCTTCGAGATTAGGGTTTAGGGTTCCAGGAAGCAAGTAAAAGCCCTAAACCCTAAACCCTAAACCCTAGGCCCTATACGCCCTATAAACCCTAAACCCCAAACCCTATGTGGGGGTGTTTTGCTTTCGTTTCGTGTGGGGGTCCCGGAGGGGAGGGGCTCGGGGAGAGAGGAGTCCTGTGTATCCCAAAAAGGGTGCATCTACCAAGGGTGCCGTTTCTTTAGAACAATGCCCACAACGGGTTTAGGGTTTAGGATTTAGGGTTTAGGGTTAGGGTTTAGGGTTGAGGGTTTAGGGTTTAGGGTTTAGGGTTTAGTTAGGGTTTAGGATTAAGGGTTTAAGGGTCCAGGCGTGGGCGCTTGGCCCTGGGCGGGGGTTGGGGTTTCGAGTGTTTCTGGAGTTTAATGTCGCAAGACATCCTCGGCATCTAATTCCTTCTGGGAAGTCCTGACCACCCTAAAAACTAAACCCCAAAACACTAGACCCCTAAACCCCCGTAATCTTCAGAGACCTACACCCCTCAACCCCTAAGCCCCGGCCTGTACGCGCTGCTCCGAAGCAAGCTGTCCAGATGCATGCTCTGCGAGGGGTCGAGCGAAGCCTCGCGTCCAACCCCTATTACCTATTGCCCCCCAAATCCCTAAACCCTAAACCCTAGACCCCTAAACCCTAAACCCCTAAATGCCCAAAACCCTAAACTCCCTAAACCCAAACTAAAGACCCGGGTTGTGAGTTTTGTTCTCTGCGTTAAGAGGGTTGAGGGAACTTCAGAGTTCTATGGACTCCGGATCTTAAAGAAGCCCTGCAGGATCGACAGAACCCCAAAAGCCCTTTCAACCCTATCAAATCTATAAATTAAACCCTGCATAAGCCCTACAAACCCCATAAGAAGCCCCCCCCTTCCCCCCACCCCAAAGTCAAGGCCTGGGTCTTCAGCCTCCTCAGCACGCCGCAACCCCAAGCTTCAAAAGCGCCTGAAGGCCTGAAGTTAGCGCCCCGAAAAACCCCCCAAGTCCTGTGAGCGCTCTCTAAAGCCCGAAACCCCAAGACCCAAACCCCTGAGCCACCGCCAACCCCCCCCCCCCCCCCCGCGCAAAGAGCAAACAACCTGGGGAAGCTGAAAGTGGTCGTCCAACGCCGGAGGGCCGGAGATTCCCATCCTCGGGTTCCAGTGAGGATGACCCGACACCCGAAACCCCAAACCCCAAACCCTACTCGAGGGCTTGGGGTGTAGGCTTCATGGGCACCAGGGTGTTTCCAAGGCTTAGGGTTTTTAGGGTTTTTGGGCTTTTGTTGCGGCTGAAGGGGCTTTGGGGTCAGGACGGGCCCCCTCGTTTCTAGAGCTTGGGGCTTAGGATTTCGAGCTGAAGCTTTGGACCTCCTGGCAACGCAGAAGCCTGCACAACTTTGAGCCTGAAGGCCTGCAACCTACATCTTGAAAGCAATAGCGAGAGCCTGGACCGAAAAAATCTTCCGAATACCGCCCAGCAGCATGGGGGACATGGGTCCCATCATGGGCGACGCCATCTCCTGTTTGGGCTTGGCAAGTCGTGCCAGAGCTGAGGGGTTCTAAGGCCTTTCGGGGGCTTGCGGTTTAGGGCTTCGGGTTCAGGAGCTTACAGAGTCGGCACACAGCCGCGTTCACAGTCATTTCAACCCTTCCCCAGTTGGGTCAGCATGGTCCCTGCCCCGGGGTGCTGAAAGGCGTCGCAGCCCCTGCGACCCCGTGAGCTCTGAACTCCGGCCGACCCCTGTAAGCTCCCAAGCACTTGCAGGGTTTGGGATGTGGGTTTAGCCCCAAAACCCGACATCCGTGAGCGCTGAAGCTTGTAGGCTAAAGCATGGTGTGCTCCTAGGCTTGTCCTAAACCCCACGCTATCCCGAACCCTAAACCTATCTACCCTAAGCCTAAACCAGCCTAAACCTTTAGACCAAAGTGAGGTTCCGGTTTTAGCATGTGGGCTTTAGGGAAAGGGCTTAGGCTTCTAGGGGCTTCAAAGCCCTACCCCCTTAAGCCTTATAAACCCTAACACGTCAGCCAAAGGGAGAGCCTGGCAGTCGCAGCTTCCTTTTTTTGGCATCCTACGATTTTGGGGGTGGCGATGATTTCGGGACCGTTCTGTTGTCGGTGTGAAACTGGGCTGTGGTTGAGCACTCCCGCCCTGGCCAAAGCGGGCGACGCCGTAGGGGTTAGGGTTTAGGTCTAACATTTCGGGTTTAAGCCTTTTTTGTGCAATCTCCCTGAGAACTGGTAGCATGCTAAACCCTACTAGACCTGAGAGCTGCAATTTTTGGAGGTTCAGGGTGTCAGGAGGACTCAAACACAGGGTGCATGTCCACAAGTGGGACATTGTCTGCGAATTGGAGACCACTACGAATGCCCCCGATGCAGTTTTGCATGCAAAGGCTCTACTTAAACAACAACGTCATTGGTATCGTGACCAAGGCTAATCGGCGAGCGTCGCCTCGAGCATCTGCCCGTTGCCTGAGGGATGAAGCCGGCATTCCAAATCCCCACAGGCGGAGTCGGGTTTAGGGTTTTGGGTTTGAATGGCGGAACCGACTTCAAGAGGGCTGAGCAGGTGGACTGCACCCCTGACCTGGGACCGTCAGGCCTTACTGCAGCCCTAAACCCTACCAACCCTTGGGTTTAGGGTATAGGGCCTTCGGGTTCAGAGGTTACGTCCTAACCAGTGCAAAGCCCTAAAGCCCCCTTAGGGTTTCGGGCTTGCAGGTAAGCCTGAACCCCAAACACCTTGCAGGTCCTTTTTTTTGGGGGGGAGGGGGGGGCACGCCAAGCCAGAAGTGACCGGGCATAGGGCTAGCCCTAGAACCACCAGACCTTAATCCCTCAACCTTAAACCCTCACCCCCTAAAGCCATACACTAGACCCAACCCTTAAATCTAGCCCTTCAAAACCCCAAACCTTAAACCCCAAACCCTAAACCCTGACCTTAAACCCTGAACCCTTGTCGCTAGACCTTAAACCCTGAGCCCTTAACGCACCCTAAACCCTAACCCTAAACCCTAAACCCTAAACCCTAAACCCTAAACCCTAAACCCTAAACCCTATAAACCCTAAACCCTAGACCCTATAAACCCTAAAACCCTAAACCCTAAACCGAAAGCCGGTCTTGGGCCGCGCGCTGCACGCGTTGGGCACGAGCGTGTCGGGCAACCTAAGAGCCAACTCCGGCCTGACAGGATGCCATAGGGTTCAGGGTTTAATTATGGTTCAGGGTTTAGGGTTTAGGGTTTAGGGTTTAGGGTTTAGGGTTTAGGGTTTAGGGTTTAGGGTTTAGGGTTCAGGGTTTAGGCTTTTGGGTTTAGGGTTTTGGGTTCAGGGTCTAGAGTTTAGGGCCTAGGGTAGTTTCGGGTTCAGGGCATAGGGCAGTTTAGGGTTCAGGGTCTAACACGACGCTCGAAGCCCGGGCCGAGCCAAGCCGAGCCCACCGAGCCAAGACGAGCCAAAGCCAAGCCAAGCCACACCCTTGCAAGAGGACTCGGCCGAGCCGCGCCTTTGCAACAAGAAAACAAGGGGCAACCTAAACTCATCAACCCGAAGCCTGAAAGTTGCCCAGTTGTGGGTCTTGGGGGCTTGTGGGACAAGGGTTTAGAATCTATATGGGTCTGTAAGTCAGGGTTTGAGTGAAGTACCTTGGAGCGAACACAGCACGGCGAACGTGGGGACAGCACTCGAAACTGATCAGTCCTACCTGACAGAACCGCGGACCCCGAACACTTTCTGTGGACTGCCCAAGTAACCTACAAGCGCTGCTAACAACATCATGACTCTGCCAAGAAAAAGTCTTCTGGGTTCTTTAGGGTTTAGGGTTTTGGGTTTAGGGTTTAGGTTTCAAAATTACTACCCTCCTGCCGGCCTTTGCCCCAGATGCCCATGAGCCGGTCTTTGAGCGTGAGCGTTGGTACCGGAGCGTTTCGCAGCCTATCGGCCTCTTCGATTTCACCTGAAAGGGTTTAGGGCTTGGGTTTAGGGGGTTTCGGGTTTTAGGGTTTAGGGTTTAGGGTTTAGGGTTTAATGTTCACTTGCAACGAATAAGCGCCCCCTTCCCCCCCCCCTCCACCTTGATAGATTCAACCTCTCCGGCAGGGGGCCGAGAAATTTGACTGCAGAACGATTGGGTTTTGAAGGAGGCTGTAGTCTTGTTTGGGAAGGGGGGAGGGGCTGTTTCTTAAAGGGCTGGCCTCTTTCTAGCAGGAAACCCTGAAACCAGATCCGGTTCCTCGAGATTGGGTTTTCAATTGAGCTGGGTGTTTATTGAGTTCCGGGTCTAGTACTTTCTTAAATTGTGCCGGGGGAGGGGGGGGGGGGTTCTAAATGCCAAGTCCATATTAGTGGGGGTGGGGGTGGGCGGGGGAGGGACCGTGTGCTGGAGCTTAGGGCTGCAAGAGGATTGGCTCTGTAGGACTCGGCTTGGAACTTCCGGGGTTTGAACGCTGTACAGCGCTGTACAGGTGGAGTACCTTGGACCCTTAGGTTGGAACCCTTGGGCCTGGGTGCTCTAAGGGAATAGAGGGGCCATGTTAGGAGTAGATGAAGGGAACCTCTTAGGGGTACTGCCCTAGGGTTACGAGTCTTAATCCCTTGAGCAGGGAATGGCCTCGGAAGCATGCACGAAAAGGCATGCCCTAACAAAGCCCGTCTCGTCCTGAGGGCCCCAAAAACCCAGACAACCTCCCAAACAAAACAACAGATCCTACACATACAGGCCCACCCAACCCAAAAAGGCCAAAACAAAACTTATGCGTGAACACTCGTTCGAAGTCACCACCTGAACAACAAAAAACCTCAAGCCCTTAAACCCCAACCCCCAAAACCCTAAGCTAGCAACAAAAAAAAGGGCCCAGGCCCAAGCCCCCCCCCCCTAAACCCCAAACCCTATAAACCCAACCCTATAAACCCTATAAACCCCATAAACCCTATAAACCCTATAAACCCTATAAACCCTATAAACCCCATAAACCCGATAAACCCCATATACAAACCCTATAAGCCCTATAAACCCCAAACCCCAACCCCTAAACCCTAAACCCTAAACCCTAAACCCCTTTTTCTGGGGCCGTGGCCAGCCCGGCGAAGCAAACTGTCCCTGCCGTCCATATCGCCAAGCCTCTGGTCTTAGGGTTCAGGGTTTAGGGTTTAGGGTTGGGGAGTGTCGGGCTCAGGACTTTTGAGGTTTTAGGGTTTAGGGTCTTAAGGCTTCAAGGGTTTAGGGCACAGGGTTTCAGGCTTCAGGCATTTAAGGAGGGGGAGTTGGGGAGGGCTTTTGGGGGAGAGGTTTGCGGTTTCTGTCCTGGGGCCCTTTTGGGACTCAGGGTTTAGGACTCTTTGGGCCGAAGGTATGATGTGTGCAGGGTTAGGGTTGAGGGGCTTTCGGGGTTTTAGAGTTCTAGGGTGTTTTGATGTAGGGCTTTAGAGGTTTAGGGTTATAGGGGTCAACGGTTTTCGGGTTCTAGGGTAGGGTTTCAGGGTTTTAGGGTGTTCGGTTTTTTGGTGTTTTAGGGTCCGGTTTGGGCAAACGGACCCTGCCCGAATTAAACTCTAAATCCCATGGGGGCTACGGGCTTAGGGGGCAGAGAGCAGTCAAAGCCAACCAAGCCCCCGTCTTCTCGCAAGTGTGGGCAATCTCCACGAGGTAGACTGCAACATTGCGGTGCTGATGCCTCGCAAGCTTCGGTTTGGGGCTTCAAGGTTAGGTCTTCTAACCCCAAACCCTAAACCCTGAACCCTCAACTCAAAACCCCAGACCGGGAGTAGTGCTTTCGGAAACCGATGGGGCGTGCAGATCTGCTGCGACATGTGAGCATACGAGCCCGTAGCCTCCAAGGTGAAGACTTTCCCCTTATGCTAACAGTCCTACAACGGGATTATCATAAGGGGGTACTATAATCCCTACTAACTAGGCTGCCCAGGAACCTAGGCTTAAAAAGGGTGCCCTTTTGTGCTTAAAGGGGCTTATAAGGGAACCTAAGCCCCCCAAAAAGGGAATAAGGGGACTACTGGGCATCCTAGTTAAGGACTGCTAGTATACGGTGGAACATCCCAAGAGAGCCTGCAGATCAACCACTACGATCTCCTCAGCGCCGTGTGAAAGATTGCAGCAGCAAACCCTAAACCCTAAACCCTAAACCCTAAACCCTAAACCCTAAACCCTAAACCCTAAACCCTAAACCCTAAACCCTAAACCCTAAACCCTAAACCCTAAACCCTAAACCCTAAACCCTAAACCCTAAACCCTAAACCCTAAACCCTAAACCCTAAACCCTAGACAGGCCTCAGAAATGTCACAGAGGTAAATTGACTTCGACAGCAAAAGGCACAAGGGTTGTATCATTGGGACAATTGCTCCCACGCACTTGCTTCTGAAAAGGTGTAGGGAGGAATCATCAGGATGTCGAGTATGGACAATCACGTTACCGCGGCCTCCCCCATCTGCGTCCCAAGGACCTCCCTCAACCCTAAAACCCTACCTCTCTACAACCCTCTAAACCCTAAACGCTGATGCAAACCCTACCTCCCCACAAACCCTAAACCCTAAACCCTAAGCCCTAAGCCCTAAGCCCTAAGCCCTAAACCCTAAACCCTAAACCCTAAACCCTAAACCCTACACCCTAGGTCAAGGGCCAGACCCAAACTTGATCTCCATGATCTTGACAGACCGCTCCAGGAGGGTCTCGGATGCTTGGAGCTCTGGGATGATGCTTTGAACACGTGTAGGGGTTTGGGGTTTGGGGTTTGGGGTTTAGGGTTTAGGGTTAGGGTTTAGGGTTTGGGGTTTAGGGTTTAGGGTTTGGGGTTTGGGGTTTAGGGTTGGGGGCTTTGGGGTTTGGGGCTAAGCAGTGTAGATGTTCAGGCTTCCTAGGGCTCTAGAGACTTTGCATTTTCGGATTTAGGGGTTTGAGGGTTTGATGGAGATCAGGGGCCATTATGGCTTTAGGGCTGCAGGGTAAGGTTAAGTTTATACCCCCAAATGAGGGAAGGGCTAAGGGTTTGGTACTGTTAAGGTCACAAACCTACACCCCTAACCCCTAAACCCTCAGTTGGTCCGTTCTGAGCTTTCTCTCTGCGGAAGAGGAGTAGGAGCAGGAGGACCAACCAGGTTTGAAGCCCTGAGCCTTGAAATCCTAAGACGTGTAGGAAAGCAAAACCTGCAAACCCTTGGACCCCTGAACAGTCAAAGCCCTACACCCCTAAACCTTATACTGGTTGTGTGGGTCCTGCTCTTAGTAGGGAACTTGGGAATGCGAAGAATCCCTACGCAATCCCCTAGAGGGTAAACTAGGAAGCCTGCGTGTTTGTCTCACACCTACTTAATTTTAGGGTTCAGGGCGGTTGTCGATACAACACGGCCTTTTATACGATTGGCACGGCCCAAGCCCCAAAACTCAAAACCCTAAACTACAACACCGAAGGTGTCGGCTGTGTAAAGGTGGATCATCTCAGACCCTTAAGCCCCTTTCAAGCGCAAATGGTTTTGGGTTCCAGTGGGTTAAACGGGTCCTTTAGCGGAACCTTAAGATAATTGTATGTAGGAAGGTAGTTATCTCTGTCGGTCGATTATGTCTATACACGCACATGTCTATAAGCATAAATATAAATATACATATAAATATAAATATACATATATACATCTACGTGTATATGTATCTATGTGCGTAAATATGCAACTTTGAAAGCCATATTCGGCATAGAGTTAAGTCCTATGTTGCGTGAAGTATGTGTATGCACATGCATATGCATAGGCATATGTATAGGTATATAGACCATATTTATATGTAATACACACATAAATACGTTTATGTACGATTCCGCAGCCCTTGCTTTGCCCCGCCTTCTTTCGCTGAAACTCACCAAGATCTCCACAGGTTTGGGCCAGAGCCTTAGGCTTCAAGGAGCTTAGGGAGCCTAAGCCCTAAGCCCTAAACCCCTCAACCCTATAAACCCTAAACCCCTAACCCTAAACCCTAAACCCCTAACCCTAAACCCTGAACCACGAAACCCCTAAACCCGAGGATAAAGGGATGGTGTTTTGTTGGTGCTTGAGGGCTCAGGAGTTCTTGAGGCCGGCCCCGAAAACATCCGCCTCACTGGCCCCCTGCTGACCTTCGGAAAACGAGGTCGCATTTATTTGGGCTAGCGGCTAGGGCCGCAAAACTCTACCACAACGCCCTCCACCGGGGTGTAGAACCCTAAACCCTAAACCCTATCCCTAAACCCTAAGCCCTAAACCATATAAACCTTAAGGTGTAGAGGTCCTAGGAATTTGGGCCCCTGGAGTTCAACCTGTTTTGGGGTTTAGAGTCTAGAGCTCCAGGCTCCAGAAATTTCCGGGGCTTAGGGCTTTAAGGCTTTGCAGGAATCAGGGTTTAAGGTTTCATGGTTGAGGGTTTAGGGTGAAAGGGTTTCGGGTTTAGGGTTTAGGGTTTGGGGTTTCGGGGTTTAGGGTCCTCAGCCCTAAGCCCTGGTGCAGGGCCCCCGCTGCCAGGATCACGCCCACGTTGTAGTGGGTATAACCTTCGCAGGCTTGAAGACTTGCAGCCCTCAGCTATAAGTCGCAAACCCTACAGTAAAACTCGCATTCCCAAAGCCCGAATCCCTCCCCCTCCCACCCCCCGTTCCCCCCTCACCCTCTCCCCCTCTCGCTCTTTCTGTCTTCTTGGGGCATGAGAGGGAGACCCCGCGCAGTCTGCGAGCTCCCGTTTCTTTCTGTGTTTTTTTGTTCTCTCTCTCTCTCTCTCCCTCTCTCTCTCTTTCCCTCTCTCTCTGTCTCTCTCCCTCTCCCTCCCTGTCTCTCACTCTCTCTCCCTCTCTCTGTCTCTCTCTCTCACTCTCTCTCTCTCTCTCTCTCTACATCCTTCTTTCTTTAAGGAGCTTAAACCCTAAACCCTAAACCCTAAACGGTTTGGGGGTTCAAGGCTTAGGGCTTTTGGACGGATGGGCGGTCGCGGTGGCCATCTAGACAACCCCAACCCTGACGTCCAACACCCAAACAACCCTATCAGGGTATAGGGTTTAGGGTTTAGGGTTTTAGGGGTTATAGGGTTTACAGGGTTTACAGGGTTTAGGGTTTAGGAAGCCCGCACCAAGCCCTGAATCGGAACCGTAAGATCACATGAAGCGCCCGAGGCGAGGGCCAAAGCTCCGTTCCATGATGCCCACGGACTTCTCCAAGAGTTCCTCGAAGAGTCGCCGCGGGAAGGAGGGTTTAGTTCAGTGTTTTGGGTTCAGGGTTTCGGGTTTAGGGTTGCTTGAGGGTTGCACGAGGGCTGCGCTTACGAGTTTTACCATGGAATTAGGATTCAGGTTTTAGCATTCAGAAATTAGGGAACTAGCTATATCTCCCTTGAGAACCCAGGGATTCTAGAGGACGCCGAACTCGCGAATTCCGGACTAAGAACCCCTCAGTTGAGGGCTTCAGTGCGTTTGAGGCCTGTAATAGAATCATGGGGGGGGGGGGGGGCTTTATGAATTTTAAGAACTAAACCCAATGCACCCTGGAGACCTTAGGTACCTCAAGAGGGTTTAGGGCCTTTAAGGGCCGCGGTGCTTTCAACGGGTGTTCTATCGAAGCCCTAAACCTTAAACCCAGAGCCCAAAACCTGAACATGAAACCCTGCACCTTAAAAACTCTAGCTAATCTCCATGCGCTGAAACCTGCAACCTCGACCCACAACCCTCAACGCTTACTGAAATGTGAATCCTAAAGTAGTTTTTTGAACCCTGAACCCTGCTAACCATTACGGGCTGACCCCTGAACCCTGCCCCTGCAAACCCTGCAAACCCCCACTTGCGCCTTCTTTCGGTGGAAGTCCTTCATGCGGTCGTAGACCATGCTTAGCCCAGTCAGCGAACTAAGCCTGCGGAGCCAAGGCATTCAAAAGGTCTTGAGAAGGGTCTAGGTTTAGAGTTTTGGGGGTTTAGGGTTTTAGGGTTTGAGGGTTTAGGGTTTTAGGGGTCTAGGGTTTTAGGGTTCAGGGCTTTTTCGGGTTCATGGCCTTGAGCAACTTAGGATGTGAGGGGTGTAAGTCCTGAGAGGTTTGGGGGGTTTGAGGCCTTTACGGAAAAAGCGTCGGAGACGGGCGTTAAAGGGATATGATATTGACGGGTTGGGGTATTGAGGGTTCAAGTATGGGGGGGGGGGTTTAGCGTATGGAGAGGCTAAGAGCATTGAGGGGTTTAGGGAGTTTAGGGTTTATAGGGTGCGAGGGTGGGAGAACTGTAGCTTTGGCGCTTCAGATACTGAACAGACTCCTGTTTTGCTTGTCTGCGCATCAGCCCAGTCGGAGAGCTTCACTTGAGTTCTACTTTGCATGAGATCTCGAGCTCCCACCACAACCCCAAACCAAAATCGGCTTACAACAAAGAAGACTAACAACCCTAAACCCTTTAAAGCCCCCAAGCACCCTGGCCCTAAACCTTGAACCCAAAACCTTTAACCCCGCCACTTAAGTTTAACCAAGTACAGCCTCTTGAAGCCAAAACCCCTGAAGCCCCTAAACCCCAAATCCCCCTAAACCCTAAACCCTAAACCCTAAGCCCCCAAACCCTTCAAATGGCCCCCTTACGAGGCCCGCGCAGCTCCCAGTGATCGGCACCGAAGTGCCTTTCCTGGAGGTGCTTGGAATATTAGGGTTTGCAGTTTAGGGTTTAGGGTTGAAGGGTTAAGGGTTTAGGGTTCAGGGTTTATATTGCTTGAGGGATTAAGGGGCTTTGTCAGGTAATGGTGCTTTTGAAGGGCGTCTTTAAGGGATTTCTGAGTCGGGAAGGGTTTAGGGTGCAGTGTAGGGTTTAGGGGTTTAGGGACTTAAGGGTTTAGGTTTGGTGAGTTTAGGGTTGAGGGGTCTAGGGGTGTAGGGGTTGAGGGGTTTGGGGGTCTAGGGGTTTAGGGTTTAGGGGTTTAGGGGTTTAGGGGTTTAGGGGTTTAGGGGTTTAGGGGTTTAGGGGTTTGGGAACCCTCAAACCCTAAACCCGTTGCAAAGCTTCGGCTTCATCATCATCGCGTGTCTGGGAGCTGTGGTGGGGTTTGAATTCGGGTTTATGGTTTAGGGTGTAGGGCTTAGGGTTTAGGGCTTTAATATGTGGGTGCTTCCGACAAAAAGGGTGATGATGGTGGGTTAGGATTTAGAGCACCCGTTTCGGGGCTGCCTTCCCAAAGATGATCGTGTTTTTGTTTTTGTGCAGGGTAGAGTAGAGGTACCCCCCTATTTGCGAAAAGTATCCACATGCTTCAGTTAGAGGTTAGGGGAAAAAGGGCTTGGAGTCGAGGGAATACAAGGTTTAAGGTTTTCAGGTTTAGGGTTTAGGGGTTTAGAGTTTAGGGGTTTAGGGTTTCCAGGGTTACCGCTTAGAGCTGAGAGTTTGGGGCGAAGTGCAGATTTGATATGGCCAGTTCTCTAAATGGTGTTCCCTGCTGAGGGCAGCATGAGCCTGTGATGGGGGCAGAGTGCCCTCTATGTTGGCTAAGAAAGCACTTACGTTTGGCCCCCCCCCCCCCAAGGTTTCCGAGGGCGGGGCCTGGATGCGAAGCGCCTTTTCCAGGAGCTCCTTCTGGTGGTCTACATTGCCCAGGTCCCCGTAGGCATTGCCCAGGCTGACCTGAAGGTGAGAAAGGTTTAGGGTTTAGGGTTTAGGGTTTAGGGTTTAGGGTTTAGGGTCATCTTGAACTCCCAGGTACACTGCGCACAGGACGCACAGGCATCTACCTACACGCGGGAAAAAGCAGGAGCATCGCATGTTGTCATGCCTTGGAAGGAAGTGAATGACCTCTTACAGGGTCTCACAATCCCGTATATGGCTTCGAGGGTTCCCTAATCCCGAAAGCCCAAAAAACCCCGAAACCCTATATAAACCCTAAATACGCAAAGCCGAATCCTGGAAAATGAAGCCCTGGGTAAAGCCTGAGCCCAAACCGGGGCAGGGCCCTTGAGGGGGGAAGGGGGGGGGTTATCCGCGCGCTGACGCCCAAATTTCATCTCCGGTGCTAAGAGACGTGTTAAGGACCAGCACCCAGCCTCCGCACAAGCAAGATATGAACCAATGTACTGTTACCGTCCAGGGGGTCTCATTATCCAAGTTAAAACCCTATCCCTGAACCCTACACGTTCCCCCTTATACTAACAGTCCTTAACAAGAATTGTAAGAGGGTGTTACTAGAATCCATATGAAGGACTAGTAGTATAAGGGGGAACATCCCAACCTACACCCTAAGAGGTACCCAGGTGGCGAAAAACCCATTCGCTGGGTCTTCGGCCAAAGCTTTGGCCACCTCCGCGTGCTCAGCTCCAAACTCGCGCTGCCTTGCAAAATCAGGGGTTTCCTAAACCCTAGAGTCTTTGCTGAGGGCTCGCGACCAACACTTGAGAGCCCGAAGCCGTCCGAGCTCCGCGAGGCGACGTGAAACCACGGAACGTGCAGCCCAGGTAAAGCTGGGGCTACTGGACGCTCTAAGGCAAGGTAAGGCCCACACTGGCCGTCAAGGCGGTCGAGCCATCAGTGTCAAAGGTAAAGACCCGCAACCCACGACAATTTGCCGGGGGGCAACTGCCCCCCCCCCCCTCTCGAAGGATTTTGGGCTTCTCCCAGACCATTTCTGAGCCTTCTGGGCTTCTCCCGGACCATTTCTCAGCCTTTTTAGGCTTCTCCCAAATCATTTCTGAGCCTTTGTAAGCTTTGCCCAGACCATTTCCGAGCCTTTTTGGGCTTCTCCCGAATCCAATATGTGAGACAAAGAAGCACGCCCGATTTTGATGAAGGGCTGCCCCCGCGACCTTTTCACAGCCTAGTTTTGGTGGAGGGAGCGCTGCCAACACTCCATCTCTTTGCAGCCCTGCTCCCACGAGGCTCAGATCGGGACAGTGCTGAAACAGCGTGCGCAGTGGTACGGCATGCCCCGGCTGGAAAAAACAAAACCAGACTTTAGGAACTAAACCCTAAATGAATATGCAGGATGGCTTGAGGTGAGGCCCCGGAGCCCAGCGAGCAACCCAGAACGTAACACACCCTAAACCCTAAACCCTAAACCCTAAACCCTAAACCCTAAACCCTAAACCCTAAACCCTAAACCCCTTAGGAATTTCCGACGACGCACGAAGAATGAAGGATAGAGGGCTGAGTTCGGGCCCAGGGTCTTTCCGCGATTGCCCCTGCCCATGTCTAGCTTGTGTGCCCCCGTTCATGGTTTGGGGGCTTCGGGTTGGGGGTGTCAGGAACTCCTTTTCAAGAACTCCGAACCCCAAAAAACAAAACCCAAAAGCTAGGTAGAAACGAACCGACCATATTCGTAAACCCGGAGCCAAGCCCTCCCCCTACCCCACAAGAAAATGAAAATATATAATTCCAAACCCTACAAGCCCTCTACACCCCATAAGCCCCAAACCCTAAAGACCCCTAGACCCTATGAACCGGAAACCCTAAACCCTAAACCCTAAACCCTAAACCCTAAACCCTAAACCCTAAACCCTAAACCCTAAAGCCTAAACCCTAAACCCTAAACCCTATCCCCACCCAGCCAAGCTCCCGGCTTGATCTTCAACGCGCGCTCGAGGAGGTCACGCTTGGCCTTGACGTCGCCGAGACAACCGTAGACATTGCCTGGCTTAGGGGGGTTTAGGGGGAGTTGAGGGGCATCATAAGGGTTGAGGGAGGACTTTGGGCGTTTAGGGTTTAGGGTTTAGGGTTTGGGGTTTAGGGTTTAGGGTTTAGGGCCTGGCTTGGGGGCTTTGGGGTGTTTAGGGGCTGAGGGGATGAGGACTATACTTTAGGGAGTGTAGGGGCATGAGGGTTGAGGATTTTGGGGGTTTAGGTCTTGTGCATTTAGATGTAAGGGTTTAAGGGTACTGGGTTCGCAGGAATAAGTGGTTTTGGGGTAGAAGGTTTTTGTTTTTTCTGTGTTTCTTTATTCTTTTTCGTTTTTTTTTTTTTTTTTTGGGGGGGGGGGGGGGGAGGGTTGGGGGTGTAGTTTAGGGGTCGGGTATTTCGCGGGGGGTGGGGGGGGGATTGGGGGGTTTGGGGTTGTCTCTTCCCTGAACGTGTATGCTGAAACCAAAAACCCTCTAAACTCCAAAGACCCCAAACTCTAGAACCCCAAACACGATGCCCTGAACCCCATCTGTCCCCCACAAACCCCAAAGACAACCCAAAACCCCAAACTGAACCTGAGGAACCGCCCTAAGTCCCCAAACCTCTAAACTCAACCCTGAAACGCTTACCGCCAAACTCAACCCTGAAGCCCGGAACGCCCACAACCCTTCAACCGTAAACACATAAACCCTCCAGTCCCGAATACACGTACCCTAAACCCTTCAGCGGGCCAGGCACACCCAGGTTCAGCAACGTGTTTGCAACGGCCCGATGGTCCCGGCCTAGGGAGCACTGGCTGACCGCCGATTGGGGGGGGAGGGTGGGGGGGAGGGGGAGGGGGGGGGGGGGGGGGGGGGGGGGGCGGGGGGGGGGGGGGGGGGGGGGGGGGGGGGGGGGGGGCGGGAGGGGGGGGGGGGGGGGGGGGGGGGGGGCGGGGGGGGGGGGGGGGGGGGGGGGGGGGGGGGGGGGGGGGGGGGGGGGGGGGGGGGGGGGGGGGGGGGGGGGGGGGGGGGGCGTTTAAGGGTTCAAGGTTTGGGGCTTCAGGTCCTCTGGCGGACTTGAGTATAGCACAACTCGCTCGAGTCTTGCAGCAGAGCTCACAGGTGAGCTCGTGCGTTCAGCTTCAAGAAGCCTGACTGCCCTAGACCCTAACCACCCGCAGCTTGTTCCGTCATGAGTCTCAATCCGGCACGCACGAGGAATCCAGAAGACTGCTGAAACAATGGCAACGACATGACCCACCACCATCACCATCCCAGTCACAGGCACAACGACACTAGCAACAAGCAGAAGCCCCATCAGAGTCAGAAGAACAATGCGGGTGCCTAAATGAAAAGAGCAACAGAATAAACACACAAATGCTGATGATGATGATGATGATGATGACGACGACAACGACGATGATATGACGACGGCGATGACGACGATGATGATAGCAATAGCAACGACAATGGCCAAAGCAAAAGCAATAAACACAATACAAGTAATATCAGTAGGCATACTAATAGCAGTGAAAGCAGCAGTTTCCTTACAGCAACTTATGATCGCAATGACAGCAAGAAGAGTGCTGCCTAAATGGTAAGTTCAGATGGGTAGAAGCCGCGATGATAGCAATGACAACACAAGAATAGCAATACTCAATGGGAACTTCTTAGTAGAAACAAAAACAGAATCTCCGGGCTGAGGCTTCGTCCGTACTCTTGCTCGTTGATCTTCAGCGCTCGCTCCAGCAGGTCGCGCTGGGGCAGTTCGTAGGTGTTTTTGGTGCGGTCTGGGGTTTAGGGTTTAGGGTTTAGGGTTTAGGGTTTAGGGTTTAGGGTTTAGCGTTTAGGGTTTAGGGTTTAGGGTTTAGGGTTTAGGGAACCCTAAACCCTTAAACCCTAAACCCTAAACCCTACACCCCTAAACCCAAAACCCTAAACCCTAAACCCAAAACCCTAAACCCTAAACCCCAGCCCTTTTTGTGCATACATGACCCCGAAAAAACCAGACCTGGCCTGACGCTTGACGTCTCCAAGGGCGCCGTAGGCCAAACTGAGGTTCACCAAGCTGGCTGAGACCTGGAGGGTTTCGTTCAGGGTTTAGGGTTTAGGGTTTAGGGTTTACAGGGTCTAGGGTTTAGGGCTGAGGGTCTGGAGGGTGCCAGGTTTTGTTGAGGGTCTGAGAGTTCAGGGCTTAGGGCCTGGGAGCCTTTGGGCTTACTACCCTAAACCCTAAACCCTAAGCCCTAAGCCCTAAGCCCTAAACCCTAAACCCCAAACCCCAAACCCTAAACCCTAAACCCTACACCCTCAACTGCTGTCGGGGATGGGGCCTTAGGGGAGGTCTAGGGCTTCGAGTTCTAGAGCTCTTGGGGATCAAGGCCACGTCCAGGAAACTTAAGCCCCGGAGCCCTAAGCCAGAGACCCCAAACCGTTTAAACCCTAAGCCCTAAGCCCTAAGCCCTAGACCCCAGACCCTAAACCCTAAACCCTAAACCCTAAAACCTAAACCCTAAACCCTAAACCCTCCTCCCCCCCGGCACCTTGTGGCTGTTGAATCCGAACTCCGACTCCATGATGCGCAGCGCCCTCTCCAAGATGTCGCGCTGCGTCTCATGTTCGCCAAGCCTTTTTGTTGGTCCCAGGCCGGTTTAGGGTTTGGGGTTTAGGGTTTAGGGTTTAGGATTTAGGGTTTAGGGTTTGGGGCTTGGGCTTGGGGTTTGGGGTTCTTCGTATTGTAGGGGCATGGAACTGCACATAAGGATGTCGATATCCTGAACCAAAAACCCTGAATGACATAAGAGCACCAAGGGCTGCGGAAGGACGTTGCAAGGATACATAGGGGGAAGCGACACCCCTAAACCCTAAACCCAAAACCCGAAACCCCTAAACCCCTAAACCCCTAAACCTCTAAACCCCTAAACCCCTAAACCCCTAAACCCCTAAACCCCTAAACCCCTAAACCCTAAACCCCTAATCCCTAAACCCTGATAGGCCATGAGCTCCCCAAAAGGTGGCGCCTTCCGTAGACACTGCCAAGGTTGACCAGCGTGGTGGCGACTACGTGGTGATTGGGGCCTGCACCAAAATCGCCAGTTTAGGGGCTCAGGGTTGAGGGTTTAGGGCAGGGTTCAGGGGTTTAGGGAAGGGTGGTTTAGGGGTCTGGGGGTTTAGGCCCTAAGCTTTACATCCAGCCTAAACCCAGTGGCCCTGAGAGGACACACGTGAGCCCTGAGCCCTAAGACCCCGAAACCTGAAACCCTAAACCCAGCCCTAAGACCCCTGAGCCTGAAACCCTAAACCCTAAACCCTACACCCTAGGCGCTGGCTCTTAGGGTGTAGTTTCCTTAGGGTCCACCCTAGCCCAGCCCAAAGTGCGGCACTCTTTTGAGTGCCCACGGTCGCGGTCTTCATCGTGAACCTTGTGTACTACGACCTCGCGCACTTCCAGGTCCGGGGACACTTAGCTGCTGATTTCTAAGCCTCTGTGCCACCCACGCATTGCTGCCCATTTGACGGCCTCTGCGGATTTTCATTTTGGTTGTGCATGCGCTTTTTTTGGTACGTGGTAATCCTCTTCGCTTGTTTGGGAGAGGATAGATACGCACAAGACGGCCAGCAGGATAGAACCCAGCTGGCACCGAAGAGCCCGGAGGCTGCGTACACGTGCCCGTACAGTCTTGCGGACAATTCCACTACTGGCTCGCAGCAAAGAGACAGTACAGCGTGCAATTTCCAGGCTGCAACAGCACCACAGCAAGCCCGAGATTGCTTTCCGCACTCAGAAGCAACTAGCCCTGGGCAACATGGAGGCCAAGTCTTGGAGGTGCAGTACGTGCCACCAACAGAACAAGTTGTCACAAAACTATTGTGGCAAGTGCGGACATCACTGGCAGGAGGCCATTGGGGCCACGGCCAGTTATTGGACGCCTCAGACACCCGCCCCGTGGAGAGGAGACAGAGTAGACAACACGGGACGACACGGAGCTTCCCCGCGGCGCAGGGCACCGAAGTCACCCCGGCGCCCAGGCAAAGGAGCTGGACAGCACGTGACAGAGTCGGTTGCGGGGCCGGCAAAAGGCAAGAGCAAGATGACAGGAAAGGGTGCGGTCGAGGAAGCCAAGCAGCCACCGTCACTTGCAGCACTGCCCGAGCCGCCAACGACGACCATAGCAGTGCCGCCAAGAAGCGGGCTACCAGCAACACCGCCAACCAGCAGTACGACCTCGGAGCGCAAGCTGTTGGAGGCACTGGTGGCGCACATGGGCCCCACCACGGAGCTACCGCCAGAGTTGGCTCAGCAGTTAGAGCACTACCGTGTCGAAGACGAGAAAGCGCAGAGCCGCGAGCTACACAGAATCGTGGCCAGGCAAGCAGAAGCGAAGCGGGAGCTTGGCAAACTGCGCACAGAAAGAGCCACCTTCTGTACAGGATGGAACCAGTACATACAGGACCTTCTGGGGTTGGTGGCGCAACAGACGGAAGAACGTGCACAAGCCCTACAGGCCTACGACGCTGCCGAAGAGAAATGGACGCAACGCTTTGTGGAAACTTCGAAGCAGCTTGCCAGACTTGCTGCCAACAAGGCAGCGCCGGATGGTGTGATAGACCTCGAAACCGAAGAGGACGCCATGGAAGTATCAGAAGCAGCTGTGGCAGATGCAGCAGAAGAGGAATCCAAACGCATTGCCGCCAGGGAGGCGCGGCAAACGGCGCTGGAGAAGCAACAAGCGACTCTGGTGCAGGCCCTTCATGCTGCCAAGGAAATTACAGCTGGCGCGGAAAGGGAAAGGACCCCCCGACGACGAGGACACGAAGGCAAGGAGCCCGAGATGAGCAAGGGCGCCGAGGATGCCAAGTCAGTCCCCAGCTAAGCCTGCGGCCGAGCCGCAAGGGACCCCGCAGGCATGCTCCTCCAGATGGTGGGAAATCATCTGTTGAGTACGAGAAGCTGAGACGCGTGGCCACTCCACGGCACTCAGTTTGTGACGAGGACAACTATGTGCACCCTGCGAGAGCAGAGACCATAGCTTTGGTCCTCTCCTACCAGGTCAAGTTCCAGGACATTGGTTTTGACTTGACAGAATTTGCAGACCCCAGGTGTCCCGAGGAAGACGCCGTTGCGGGCAGTGCAGAATGCAGTCCAGTGAACCGGAGCTCGGTGCATCCGGAGGCAACGGAGATCGCCTGTAGATCCTTTCATGATGGGGCCTGTGTTGATCCGGGATTGATCTTCGTTGAAATCGGATGCCAGGGGACGAACGGTTTGCCGGGTCATGATGTTGGAGTTTACCAGAAGCAGCATCACTTCCCTCTTCAAGTCCTTTTTGTTGAACAGGATGCTAGCCGCGTGTATATAGAGGAGGATGATTGTACAGTTTTTGACTGTGTGGATAAGGGGTCTCCTCCAACTATCCCAAACCTGAAGGCTTTGGAAAACAAACACCGTAGGCAGGTTAACAGGGTTGTTAAGGAGTGGGACTCCATTGCACAGCGTGAAAACGGCCTATCCGTCGAGGACGGTGCTCTGCCAAACCTCGGGTTAGGTGACGTTCCCTTCGCCGTTCCATGCCTTCCATGTGCACAGCAGAACGGCCAACAGCTGGATGCGCCCAAGCCTCCAGGCCCCCATCCCGCCAACTGCTCGGCAGGACAACTCAGCACTGCCCATCGACTCAGCATGCGTCAGGTGCTCAAGGACCCAGACCCCCATCCGGCCAGCCGGTCGGCAGGACTCCGGGTGCATCAACTCAGCACGCGTCAGGCTGCAGGTCAGGTGCCCAAAGTCCCAGACCCTAATCAGGTGCATAAACTCAGCACGCGCCAGGCTGCAAGTCAGGTGCAGGTCGAGGACCCTCATCCGGCCAGCCGGTCGGCAGGAATCTACATCCATCAACTCAGCACGCATCAGGCTGCCGCTCAGGTGCAAGGCCCAGACCCCCATCCGGCCAGCCGGTCGGCAGGACTCCAGGTGCATCAACTCAGCACGCATCAGGCTGCAGGTCAGGCGCAGGTCACAGACCCCCATCCGGCCAACCGGTCGGCAGGACTCCAGGTGCATCAACTCAGCACGTGTCAGGCTGCAGGTCAGGTGCAGGTCTCAGACCCCCATCCGGCCAGCCGGTCGGCAGGACTCCAGGTGCATCAACTCAGCACGCACAAGGCTGCAGGTCAGTTGCAGGTCCCAGACCCACATCCGGCCAACCGGTCGGCAGGACTCCAGGTGCATCCACTCAGTGCGCGTCAGGCGGCAGGTCAGGTCCCCCATCCGACCAGCCGGTCGGCAGGACTCCTGCATCAACTCACGCATGAGGTGCAGGTCCAAGACCAGGTGCATCAACTCAGCACACCTGCTGGTCAGGAGCAGGTCACAGACCCCCATCCGGCCAACCGGTCGGCAGGACTCCAGGTGCATCCACTCAGTGCGCGTCAGGCTGCAGCTCAGGTCCCCCATCCGACCAGCCGGTCGGCAGGACTCCAGGTGCATCAACTCAGCACGCATGAGGTGCAGGTCCCAGACCCCCATCCGGCCAACCGGTCGGCAGGACTCCAGGTGCATCAACTCAGCACGTGTCAGGCTGCAGGTCAGGTGCAGGTCTCAGACCCCCATCCGGCCAGCCGGTCGGCGTCAACTCAGCACGCGCGAGGCTGCAGGTCCCAGACCCCCATCCGGCCAGCCGGTCGGCAGGACTCCAGGTGCATCAACTCAGCACGCAGGTGCAGGTCCCAGACCCCAGGTCAGGTGCAGGTCCCAGACCCCCATCCGGCCAACCGGTCGGCAGGAGTCCAGGTGCATCCACTCAGTGCGCGTCAGGCGGCAGGTCAGGTCCCCCATCCGACCAGCCGGTCGGCAGGACTCCAGGTGCATCAACTCAGCACGCATGAGGTGCAGGTGCAAGACCAGGTGCATCAACTCAGCACACCTGCTGGTCAGGAGCAGGTCACCGACCCCCATCCGGCCAACCGGTCGGCAGGACTCCAGGTGCATCCACTCAGTGCGCGTCAGGCTGCAGGTCAGGTCCCGCATCCGACCAGCCGGTCGGCAGGACTCCAGGTGCATCAACTCAGCACGCATGAGGTGCAGGTCCCAGACCCCCATCCGGCCAGCCGGTCGGCAGGACTCCAGGTGCATCAACTCAGCACACCTGCTGGTCAGGAGCAGGTCACGGACCCCCATCCGGCCAACCCATCGCCTGAACTCCAGGTGCATCCACTCAGTGCGCGTCAGGCTGCAGGTCAGGTCCCCCATCCGACCAGCCGGTCGGCAGGACTCCAGCTGCATCAACTCAGCACGCGTGAGGCTGCAGCTCAGGTGCAGGTCCCAGACCCCCATGTGCATCAACTCAACACGCATCAGGCTGCACATCAGCAGTCAGTCAGCGCGCGTCAGGATGCAGGTCAGGTCCCCCATCCGACCAGCCGGTCGGCAGGACTCCAGGTGCATCAGGCTGCAGGTCAGGCGGCGGCAAGTCAGGTGGTAGGTGAACTGCAGGTGCATCACGCAGACAACCAGCCACCCAGCACAGATGCATCAGGTTGCAGGTCAGGTGCCCGATGTATCAGCTCTCCCTACAGCTATCCGCTCGGCAGGACTCCAGGTGCATCAGGCTTAGGTGCCCGCAGTGCCAGGTCTCCAGGCGCATCAGGCGGCAGGTCAGGTATGCAAGGTCAATCCAACTGCCCGGTCAGCGTACGTTCATCAGGCTGTAGTACCAGGTCTCGAGCAAGCAGCAGAACTCCTGGCGCATCAGGATGCAGGTCATTCTGTGACATGCCCGTACCCTTAGGCAAAAGGAAGCATACCCCTTCCACTCCGCCCAAAACTCTGTCACTGCACAACCTTGTCAGCCCCCCACGGCCGCCGCTGCCTCCTGGCACTGAAAGCCGGCTCATTACAGGAGTACACCCCGACATGATTTGGACTGTGTCCCAGGGCATCAACATCTCAGACTACTGCCAGGCCATGCCACCCTCGAAACACATCCACCCTACTGCCAGAACATTTGTCGGCCTTCTGCCTAAACACAATAAAGTCGACCGGGTTGAAGCACTCATGTTCTACGTGGACGGGGCCTATTGGCCTACGTCCGGTAGGGGGGCTTGGGCTGTTGCTGCGGTAGGCTGGATTCAGGGTAAATGGCGTTGGGTAGGCTACTTAACTGGTGAGCTCACTGACGAAATATGGGGCCCTGGGGAAAGATCAGCTTTTCAGCCTGAACTCTGCGCGCATCTGGTCGCGCAGACCACAGCCATCGCGGCGGGCGTGCCATTCACCTTGACTTATGACTCGACGTCAGCAGCTGACTGTGCCTGTGCCCTCTCTGCCTGCCGCGCAGACTACGCCCTCACTGAGGCCATGGTCACTACTTTTGCCATGCTGACATCTACAGGTCAGGTCAGAGGCTACCAGCACACAAAGAGCCACCAAGGTCACCCAGGCAACGAGCTAGTTGACTCCCTTGCCACGGCATGCCTGGCTGAGGTGCTGCCCCCAGAAGGCAGCTTGGTCCCATTCCTCTTCACTGCCATTCACTGCCCCGAGTTTTCCTGGCTTTGGCTGTCAACCGTGCACCATTACAGCAGCTGGCCAACCATTGGCCCAGATGGGATCACGGAGCCCAGCCAACCGCAAGGCTTATGTATGCATGTTGCATCACCGAGCAGATGGGCGCCTGCTGACACCAGCACAATTGAGCCGCAGCAGTTTCGCCTCGACGTGTGCATTGCATCCTACAACGCCATGACCCTGGCTTCTGCGTTGCAACGTCAATGTGTGCACCACGCCATGAAAAGTTTAAAAATCGGGGTATTGGGCCTGCAAGAGACTCGAGAAGACACCGAGCCATTGGTGGTTAGGCAGGGAGTTTGGAGGTTTGCTAGCAAGGGTGAGCATGGGCAACTAGGTTGCCAACTGTGGGTTGACTCCACTCGGCCCGCTGGATTCACCGCTTCGGGCGACAGTGTTCCATGGCAGCTTGACACCTTCGCCGCGCGTTTCATGCACCCACGTCTCCTCCTCATCTCTGGCCAATTTGGCAGCATCAAGTGTTTGTTTATAGTCGGCCACGCTCCGACCTCTACGTCCCCGGACGAGGTCATCAATGCGTGGTGGGACTTGCTGCGTGAGCAGGTCAACCGCCACATTGCGGGACACGTGCCACTGTTCATGCTTGACGCGAACGCACGCTTCGACAAATCGGAGGAGCCGACCGGACTAAACGCTCACCGTCTGGCCGCTTGCCTCGAGGCCTGGCATCTTGTGCGAACACCTGCCTGGGACAACGGACACGCCATCACCACGTGGCGGTCACCGAACGGCAAGCAGGCGTGTCTTGACTACGTCTGTGTGCCGGCGGACTGGCAGGTTGGACTCAACCGCCCCAGCACGCACGACATTTTAGATGTTAATGCCGGTATTGACCACAAACTACTAAAGGTTTCTGTAGCGGCCAGCTTAATTGTCGCGCGCAAAGCTCGGTTGTCCAGACTGGATGTTGAGGCCATCCACTCGCCTGCTGGGCGCATTGAATTGCAGCGCATCCTCAACCAGGCACCACAGGTTCCATGGGAGGTCGATGTAGATGACCATCTGCATGTGCTCAACTGCTACCTTAACAGTGCCATCGCGCAATCTTTCGTGCGGCCGCGAGCGGCCGCCCGCTCGCCGGTCCTGTCACATCACACCGTGACCTGCCTTCAACAGCGAAGAGCTGCCCGTTTCGTGCACCGATGTCGTAGGCAAAGGCTGGAAAGGCTACAGGCATACATCTACTTCATGGCTTGGCGAGAAGCATGTGGCCACGGCCAAAGCAGGCAGCTGCAACACGCAAGCGCCCGCCAGCAACGGCGCAACCTGCAAAAAAAGCTTGCTGAGCATTTCCTGCGCATGCGTGAGCTCAACAAGGAGCTAAAACGAACCCATCAGAGGGACCAGGCCGTTTTCGCTCGACAGATGTATCAAGACGCTAGGGCCAAAGGGCCGCGCCATTTGGCACATGTCCTGCGTGCTGTGCTACGCACCGGAAGACGCTACAAAGCACCGCGGATGGCGCCCGTTCTCGAGATAGACGGGCAGATGGAGCAAGACGCTGCTCGAGTCGCCCTGGCATTCGGGGACCACTTCGCCAAGGCAGAAAGGGCAACTTCGCGCCAGCTCCAAGAGGTCTTGCTGGAAAAGCGGGCCCAGGCCAGGCCTGCTGAAGAGGTCGACCTCCACTCGGCCCCTACTCTTGCCCAGCTCACACGTGCGTTTGCTTCCATGCCCGCGCGTCGGGCACCCGGCCTCTCTACTTTGCCCCCCGACATTTACTGCCGAGCGCCTTTGCAAATGGCCCTCGCACATATGCCACTCATGCTAAAACTTGCAGCCCGGGACGTCGCCCCCATGTTGTGGTCCGGCAGCATTGCCATTCCAATGGCTAAGCCCAACAAAGCCCACCATGAGCCCGCTGGATTCCGTAGCATCTCCCTTTTTGAGATTTCCTCGAAAGCTGTAGCTAGATCCCTCAGACCAGAGCTCAGCAAAGGGCTCGAGGCAATCACTTTGGAGGGCACTGCGGGCGCTAGAACCGGCATTGCGCTGGGCGTCCCAGCACTTGTCACGCAGACGCACCTGCAGCGGTTGCACCGTTCTGCAACAAGCGGAGCAGTAGTGTTTGTGGACGGTGCCAGCGCCTTTTACAGCACTCTCCGAGAGTACCTTCTTCGAACTGACGTGCAAAATGCTGAGGCGTGGCTCGACGACATGCCCATAAGCCTGGAGCTACGTCTGAGAATAGGCAGAGTGCTGAGATCCGGCAGCCTCATGAAGGAAATTGGGCTTCCTGAAACCACTCAACGAATGCTGGAGGCCCTAATGCGCGGCACATGGTTCACCGTCAATGCCGAGGACACCTCGGTGAGGGCCACGCTAGCAGGCACATCGCCCGGTAGCCCAGTCGCCGACAGTCTATTCCAACTAATTTTCGTTCTCTCGCTTCGTGGCATCTCTGAACACCTTGCTGCTATGGGCATAGGGGCCCAAATCCACGTACCTGGCCACGTGGAGGACACCCCGCTCATACCCACGTGGATGGACGACATAGCTGTCCTCATCCAGGTCACCCGTGCCAACGAGCTGATACGGGCGGTCAGTGCCACATCAGCGGTAGTAAAACAGCAGTTGGCCATCATCGGGGTCAACATTAACCTTCAGCGCGGCAAAACAGAAGCCATGCTCGTGTTCAAGGGGCCACAGGCAAAAGCTGAGAGACACCGTCTCTGGATAGAGGACAATGGTGTCATACCCTTCAAAGTGCCGGGCGAGATGGATAGCCACATATGCTGCACCGACCAGTACGTGCACTTGGGCTCCCTTCGTACGTGCAGCGCCGCCGACTGGAAAGACATCGACAGAAGGGCAAAGCTGGCGGAGCCAACCTTCGTCAAGGTCAGGGCGCATATCCTGCGCAACCACAACCTGACGTGGGACGAGCGCAAAGGCCTTTTGATCTCCCTTGTCCTCAGAAAGTTCATGCATGGTGCCAATACCTGGACACTAAAGACGCAGAGGGAAAGGGCCAAGTACGAATCGTCCTACATGTCATTTGTCAGGCGAGCGATGCGGCCCATGACAGGGCTATCAACAAAATTATTGTCGGACGAGCAAGTGTGTGACTACCTACAGGTCCTGCAGCCGCTGCAGGCCTTGGCAGTCGAGCGGGTGCGCCTGCTGTTGCAGATAGCCCACGCTGGCCCCAGACAATTGCAACTGGCTTTGGTTGCTGCGCAGGCTTGGATCGTTGCAGCATGGCATGATCTGCAGCTGATCGGACGCCTTGTCGGAGAGAACGTGCCTGAATGTCCCATGGAGACGCCGTCTTGCATGAAGGCCTGGAATGACATTTGGAAAACACCAGCGGCCACGGCGCGCTTTCTCCGCCAGGCCCGCGGCAAATGGTTGCAGATAGCTGGGGTTGCAAGGCCCGCCGTCAAGGCAAAGGCAGAGGCGATTCGCGGCATTGATGAGACACCGGCGTTTTTAATTAAACTTCGGGGTGATCAGAGCAGCCAACCTTTTGCCTGTCAGATTTGCTCACGCAGCTTCTCCAAGGCATGCGCACTGGCCTCGCACATGGCCAAGACCCACCAGCAACCAGCGCTGGCGACCCGAATAAGAGTAGGGTCCACCTGCGAGGTGTGCCAGCGACAATACTGGACATCCAAGCGTCTGAGAGAGCATCTTAGGCATTCGCTCCGCTGTTGCCGCATCTATCATCAAGCCGACATGGCTTCAGACCTGGCTGACAAGCCAGACAACGCGCACCTGCCTCAGACGAGGCTGATAGGCCCGCAGCCATGGTGGGCCACGCAGGCACCAGACAAGTCTCCCACTCCGCCCGATGTCGCTCTGGCAAGTACCCCCACCACCCGTGATACGCTGCTAAGCTCGTTTTGCCAACTTGCTGACCCTACGCAGCTTCAGGGTTTTTTCAATGTTTGGGTTGGTTCGGTTGAGGAAAGCCCCAAAGCGACAGAAGAAAAGTGGAGACCCCCAGGCCCCTGTGCCAACAGTGTACAGCAGTTGGCCATGTTGGGCATGATCGTGTTTGACCCAGTACAGCAGGGTCGACAGTTTGCTTCCTTACAGCAAGGCAAGTGCAAGGCCGTTTGCACAGGGCAGCACTTACTAGTTGGGGAAGCAGCTGACCTCACACTCGAGAGGTGTCACGCCTGGCTCTCAGCTATTGAGGGCGCCTAGGCGCTTGCAAGTTGAATTTATGGCGCGCCCGACTGGGCTCTAGCTACGGCGGCAGAAACCCTACACCCTAAACCCTAAACCCTAAACCCTAAACCTCAAACCCTAAACCCTAAACCCACTAAGCCCTATGTTAGCCCCTCGAGGCGCACCGTACTCCCGCTCGTTGATGGCCAGGGCCCTTTCCAGGAGCTCCTTCTGCTTGTTGATGTTGCCCAGTCGGTCGTACCTCCCGCGGTGAGTTTAACTTTACTCTTTTTCTTTTTAAAAGTAAGTTTGTTGTTAATTTCATTTTTGAAGCTCCTTGGCCATATTTGGTTGAGGGTGCAGGCTTTTGGGCTTTATGGCTCGGGGTTGAGGATTTTGGCGTTCAGAGCCGATACTTGGGTGTCTTCAGCCCAGGAATGCCAAGGACGAACAGCGCAGGAGTTCGGGGTTCGGATGTCTAGGATACACCCTGGACCCTAGAAGAGCTATAAGGTTGAACCCCTTTGCCTACAACCCGACACCCTGAAACAAAAACAGATCTGCCGCATCTGCCCAACCGAAGGGAGTGCCTGAGGGTAGCGCGCAGCCCATCTCTTTCTCCCTCACACTCCGGCTGCCAGTGTGAGCGAGTTGGAAAGCATTCAACGCATTCAAAAGCCTTTAGGGTTTGGATTTATGAAGGCCGGTGGCTCCTTTATCTGTTGCCCCTTATACCTTAATATAGCCCCTAGATACCCTAATAAGAAAACCGAAGATATGCACTTTAAAACAGAAACTCTACTTAACGAGACCACCAGCCGCATAAGGTTCGGAGCTTAGGGTTTAGAGGGCCGATGCAACCCTGAAATCCTGAACCCCTACACCCCTGAACCGCGGAACCCTAAACCCCAAACCCCTGAACCCTAACGCCTAAAACCTGAACCTTAAACCCTAAGCCCTGAACCCCTAAACCCTGAGCCCCTAAACCCTGAACCCCTAAACCCTGAAACCCTCAACCCTGAACCCTAAACCACCTAAACCCTGAATCCGTAAACCCCGTAAACCTGAACCCCTAAACCCCCAAACCCTAACCCACTAAACCCTAAACCCGAAACCCTAAACCCTAAACCATAAACCCCTAAAGCCATTCACTCCAGGAGCCATAAACCCCATGCGCACGCATTTCCCAGGTTGGAGAGCGTCGTGGCGACATCGCAGTGGTCAGGTCCGAACTCGCGCTCCTGACTAGCTTGTGTGCTCCAATAAGACTTCAGGGTTTATGGGGTTTTTGGGGTTTAGGATTTAGGGTTGTAGGGATTCAGGGTGCAGGGTTGAGAAATTACTGTAGGGTTCAGACCGTAGGGCTGATAGGGTTTGAGGTTAGGGTGTTTGGGGTTTACAGGGTTGAGGGTTGGTCCAACTCAAAACCCAGAACTCTAAACCCTGAAGCCTAAACCCTGAACCCTGGGCCCTAAACCCTGAACTTAGACTCCCTTGTTGCAGTTTAGGGCGTCGGGTTTAGGGCTTTAGGGCCGGGGGGTTCCGGATTTAGGGCTCAGAAGTGTATCTTAATAGCCCACCCAAGATTTACTCTGTAACAGGGCTCAGGGTACATGTACAACTCACAAGCTCCCTACTAAGAAACATTCAAAGAATTGGAGCTACTCGTTGCTTCATGGCGTGTTGACAGCAAACCTACCCGCCAAAAACCACAGGAAAACAACAGTTTGCGGCTTTGCACACGGTCACGAATCCCGTCAAGGGCGCATTAAGCGCTTATAAGGCCTCAAGACCCTTAACCTTCCAGTCCTGGATTTCCAGGGCCATTTCTAGGTGGTCACGCTCGGCGACGGCGTTGCCGCACAACCCGTACCTCACTTGTCCGAGGTGTACATTATTTGCAGTACTGCTACGGAGTTGGGGTACTGAGTTTAGGATTTAGCACATGATTAAGAAAATAGGCACTCCGAAACCCTGTAACTCTGAACCCTAAACCCTTTAAGAGTGGTTTCCGGCTGCCTTTCGAGTGGAACCTCGGAGCGTGCCCAGGGAGCCCCAAACAGTGCCCGGGCTTGTGTGGCAGATTGGGGGGTTTACGTGTTTATAGGTTTTAGTTGAGGTTAGACCCTAAAATAGACCCCCAAATAGTAGGATTCCCTTATAACAAGGACCCTAAGAAAGTACCCCTCATTTCCGAAACCACCATATCCTGCACGGCTCAGGAATTGAGTGGGGTGGTAGGTTGCAGCGTGGCCCCTCGAAGCTCAGGCAAGCCACGCCACACCGAGGTTGTGCAATGCAGCGCCGACGACCTGGTGTTGGAGGGTTGGATTTTGGGGTTGCTTAGGGTTGAGGTTTTAGGGTTAGGGTTAATTATGGGTTTAGGATTTAGTTTTTGGGGTTTGGGTTGGGGCTTGTAAGGTTTAGGATTTAGGGTTTGGGGCTGGAGATGTGGGATGAGGGCCTATAGAGTCTTCCTGGTAACGCTACCTCCCTTGCAGCCCATCCTTGATACATAGGGCTGATGCGGGCATCATTCGTGTTTCATTCGGAGGGATTTCTTTCGGGGTTGGATTAGGGTCCCAACCCCCAGCCCCAGGCCCTGAACCCCCTTCTTTCAGGCATTCAGCACCTCCTTTGTCTGCCTGAAGTCCTGGGCACTGCCACATTGTACCCAGGGGGGATACTGCAATGCGTATCGCGTCCAGCCGTGTTTGCCGGCGGTCACTTGGGGCCCCTTATTCAGAAGTAATTCTCGGGCTTGCCTCGTCTGCTTAGAACATCTTTAGGGGGAAGAAACGGATCTGAGAAGTTGGCTTCTCATCCCAACCCCACTCGGCCAGAGTGTAGCATTCTTGGAAGGGCGATCATTCAAGGCTTGGGGATGGCGGGGTCGCATGGCTAGCACACACAAGGGTGTTCCCCAAGGCCCCTTGAAAACCCCAAAGTTTACCCCACAGGCCTTCACGATGACAGAAATGTCCAAGACATCTTCTACGGCCCTTCAACCCTGGCAAGCGCGGATAAACCGAAAACCCGGGCAGCCTAACTAAGTGCATGAGGCCCTATAAACCCTAGACCCTAAACCGCCTAAACCCTAAACCCCCAAAAAACTCCAGATTTCCGAGTGGCGGGGTGCTCTTCCCCATACCGCGACCGCAACCTGCCGAGATGCGCAAAGATTGGGACTTCGGGGTTTGTAGTGTCGAAGAGCTTCGGGCTTTATAGGCTTAAGACATTCCCCTAAACCCTAAACCCTAAACCCTGAACCCTAAACCCTAAAGCCTCAACCCTAAACCCTAGCGGGGTTTGGGGCTCAAGAGCTGTCAAGGCTTGAGTCTGAGAACTTTTGCATGGCCCAGAGGTTGCGAGACCCGAGATGCAAGGGAGAAGTTTTAAATCCAAGCCAAAAGTCCCGGCGGCCTACATGCACTCCAAGCTGAAAAACCAACACCCCTGACCCAAAACAAAAACGAACAGACCCGGGGCCAGGGCTCGGCAAGGGCGACTCCACCCAACCGCACAGCCGCAGCTCCTCTCATAGGGTGTTGGGGTTTGCGGGCATTCTCGGCCTAAACCCTGATGCCCCCAATGCAAGCCCTCAACCCCTGAACCGTGCAGCCCGGAAGCCCTAAACCCCAAGCCGGCGAAACCTATGGTTGGGGCTCAGTCCGCCTCCAGACTCTGCAATAGGGGAACACGGACTGGGAGAGGGAGGGAGGGACAGAGAGAGAGAGAGAGGGAGAGAGGGAGAGGGAAAGAGAAAGAGAAAGAACAATTTAAAGAGCAAGAGAGAGAGGAAGAGAGATAGAGAGAGAGAGAGAGAGAAAAAAAAAAAGATACAGAGAAAGAGAAAGAAAAAGAGAGAGAGAGAGAGGGACCCTAGGGTTTAGGGGTTTAGGGCTTGGACGTTTAAGATTTTGCCCGACTATACAATCTCCAGTCTTCCTTCCTATCAACCCCCCAGCCCCCACCTCTCTCAGCGCTGATGGCTGAACGCTATAGGATTTGGGTTTTAAGGTTTGGGCTGGGGCTCAAGGCCAGCGAGTGCCCGTGCTCCTTCGTAGTGGTGCTTGCAGGTTGGGCAGGCCAAATCCAACCTCGGACAGCTTTGGTGCTAGTGAAGGCTCTCTGAAATCCCTCGAGGCCTCAGGGCTGAAGAGTTCCGTTCATCACGGCTGCCTCGAGGCTGCCTCGAAACTCGTTTAAGGTTTAGGGGCTTAATGCTTGAGGTGTAGGACCCTGGTACCCAAACTCACTTGCAAGTGAGTTTAGGTTTAGGGAACCCCTTAACCCTAAACCCTTCCGAAATATTTGTAAAAAAAAACCCAAACCCCTCGGCCCCAAACCCCCCAACGGTGAGGGCGTGAGAGCTGAGCTCCCCCACAGCATCCCCCGCGCGCGAAAGGCCGCCTCGATACAGTCGAGGTGGACGTACCTGAGGGGCCGGGGTCGGATTTAGGGGTTCAGGGTTTAGGGTTTAGGGTACAGGGTTTAGGGTTTAGGGGTTTAGAGATCAAGGCTTGGGGGAGGCTCAGAGTCTATCACCTCCACCCCAACTAATCCTTCATCGAGTGCAAGGGGTTGAGGTTTCAGCAGGGATGCCCTAAACCCGCTAAACGACCCAAGCTGAGGCCGTGGCTTGGCAGAGCCGCGACACACGCAGGGGCTGTACAGCTCACCACTTTCCTGTCCGACAATGCGAATGCGGTAGGAAGGAAGGAAGGTCTATTGGAGTCTGGGGTTTGGGGTTCGGAGTTTGAAGTTGAGGCTGGAGCTCGAAGCCCGCTGTCCCCGCCCCACCCTACAGAACTCTAAATTGCATCCGCGCGGGGGGTCCCCCTTGAAAGAACACAAGTGCACCGGCTCTTACTTGTCCAGTTTTCGTGGGAACGAGAGCTTAACCTTCGGGACGATACACAGCTATTTTATGCACCCCGCGACAGATACATGAAGGTTACTTAGACTTCCAGCACTCGACAGGGATGCAAAACACAAGCGCGCCCGATGGACTCGATCACGACAGTTGTGCTGATAAGCAGTTGAAGGACCCTACACCGGACTCTTGGGTGCTGTTCAATACCCTCAACCCACTCTGACCCTCAAACCTAAACTCAAAAGACTGCTACTCTGCGCCCCACGTTCAAAGCCCCGAGCCCGAACACCCAAAGCCGTCCTCACCCCTGAAGAATTTCAATGCATCAACCCTCTCGCCACCAGCTGCCTCGAGGCAAATTCTGCAGGGGTGCTCCGGCTGCACCTGCAGGAGCACACACACACGCCAGTGCTACTCATACTCATGAGCCTTGCGCAGAAACCCCCTACCGGGGCCAAGGGCTTAGCATTTGGGTCACAAATGCCTAGAAGAAGCCATATAACTGAAAATGCTGTGCGACCATGGCCCTGAAAGACGCCCGTGGTCTACTCACCAATAACAGCAGAATAAAACCCTGCCTCGGGATTAAGAATTCGCATGGGCTGAGCGTCGCGGACTTCGGGTTACTTAGGGTTTCGGGCTTCCGGACTAGGATGGGCGTGTATCTGAACCCTAAACCCTACACCCCTACCTCAGGGCTAAACAAAACAAATTGATAGACATGAAAAAAATTGCCCCAGGCGAATGTAAGAAATGATAGGCATCATCAAGAAACAAGTGGGAAAGCAGCCAAATGCTATGAAACGAGCATTTTTGGCTGTTCGCGGGCTCTAGATTCTAGATGATGAGAAATAAAGCATTTCTAGCCCCATAAGCCCTATAAACCCGATTATAAGCCCCATAAGCCCTAAGCCCTGAGCCCTAAGCCCTAAGCCCTAAACCCTAAACCCTAAACCCTAAACCCTGAACCCTGAACCCTGAACCCTACACTCAATGCAGATCAGACTCTGAAACATCTGCACCCCAGAAAGCCCTCCACCCTAAACTCTGTCTGGTGCCACCTCAGCTGCAGCACCATGGGGGAGGCCCTCAAAGGGCCGGGGAGCGGCACCATCCTGACAGGCAGGCTGCTTTAGGGGGGTTTAGGGTTTAGGGTTTAGGGTTTAGGGCTTAGGGTTTCGGGTTTAGGGTTTAGGGTACCTTGTTGGGGTCCTCATTATGAAGGGGATCCTACTCTTTAGGGTCTATTTTGGGGGGTAAACCCCCATATGAACCTACAGAGGCTTAGGGCTGGCTTATAGGGTTTAGGGTTTTCTGCAGGGTTTAGGGTTTAGGGTTTAGGGTTTAGGGTTTAGGGTTTAGGGTTTAGGGGTTCGGGGTTAGGGGTTTAGGGTGCAGGGTGTAGGGTTTGACCCTCAACCCTGAACCCTGAAATCCCTAAACCCATGAACCTCGCAACGGGGAACTTCTGCGAGAACCCGAAAACCAAGCGCAGGCCCACCTCCGAATTAAACCCTAAACCCTGAAACCTAAACCCTCATTAAACTAATTATGTGGCGACTTGGGCGTGTGGGGGGGTTTTGGAATTCGGGGGCGTAGGGCTTACGATTTGGGGCGGTCTAACTAATGTTTCCACCCAAGAAACACTGAATGGCTGCTTACGAAATAGACTTGGATGAGTGGAAAAGACAAGGATTCCACACGATGGCAAATTAAACATGAATATGTAGCACGTAGTGATTCCCTTAAACATGGATTTATGAAGGGCTTACTGTGGCAGCTACATGCACCCACGGTCGTGTAGTTTCAGGTACACTTGACAATGGATTCGGCATTGGGGGCAAAAGCAGGTTTAAGGGCAAAAGAGGGGAAGACTACTTCAACTTCTGGCACAAGACTTGGCCGACTGCGCCAGGATGAAAGTTCGTCGCATCTGGCAGTTATGCTAACATGTACTTGCAAACCCCCGATCCCCCACAGACTCCTCCACACAGCATGGCTTTGGGGCATGGAGGATTTAAATTGCGTCTGAACCAAATAGTAATATATGTTTAAAACAGCGTAGAAATCCTCCGCTGGCCAGGCCATGTAAAATGCACTTGATCGTACTCCGAGTCCTCCGCCAACGAAAGACATGCTAGCGCGACAAAACTTTCATCCTGCTGATGTATTGCTGTTGCCCTATGAAAGACGCAGGGCTCCACTTCGAACATCCTCTTGTGCAGTAGCTTGCACACAGACACAAGATCTTTGTAAATATTCTGGGAATATAGTAGAAATTAATATTGGCTTCCGAAGCCCTGAGCCCCACACCCCAGAAGCTACAGCAACCCCAAGCCATGGCGCTCCGCGCCTGTGCAGGTGGACCTGACGTGCTTGGGGGGCTTCTTGGAGTGTTGTAGAAGGGGTTGTGGGGTGTGCAGGGTTTAAAGGGTTGCTGGGGCCTTGGGGACTTAGAGGGTTTATAGGGCTTTATAGGACTTCTAGCGGTTCATAGGGATGCTAAAAGGGGTTCTAGGTTACTGTATACTTTTCGGGCGTAGGGCGTTTAGGATCTTAGGATTGTTAGAATCTTGAGGGTGTTAAGATCTTCAGGGCCACGATCTGGAGAACTGCCCATATATTATGCACCAGCACTCACGCACCCCCTCGATGGTTTCATCGTGGGTTTTGGGTTTGGAGTTTAGGTTGGGTTTAGCAAAGGGCTCAGGGTTTTCACTCTGCCCCGTGGTTGGTGGTGCGTTGAGGGTTTCGGGTTCAATGTTTTAAGGGTTGGCCTCCCCCCTGTGGGGCGGGGGGTACGCTAGTGCTGAGAGTTCGCTGGAGCTGGAGGGGTGTGATATCAGGGCCTCCCTTGAAGTCTTTGGTCTTTGGGTTTGGAGCGGGGGCGCAAACCCCAAACCTCTGTTATTGACTCCGGAAACCCTAAACCTAACAGCATCTTGTCAGCTAGGGTTCGAGGTTGTTTAGGGTTTAGGGTTTAGGGTTTAGGGTTTAGGGTTTAGGGTTTAGGGTTTAGGGTTTAGGGTTTAGGGGAGGGTGTTTTGTTTAAGGTCTGTACAGTCTAAGGGCTAGCTTCGCGACCATTGGGCCATGCAATACCAAAACCCTAACCCCTATAACCCTAAAACACCAAAACCGAAAACCCTAAACCCCAAACTACAAACCCCCCCCCCTTAAACCCCCCCCCCCCTTTTTAAACCCCCCCCCCCCAAAAAACACAAACCCACGTATGCCTGCGGCATCTTCGCCTTCGGCGCTGGGCGCGTCTTCCCCTGCCAGGCGTTGAATGGGGATTTGGCGCAGAACTTCACAGCTAAGGCTTCTTTGGGAGTGCAAGGATCGACTTACTCGTAGAGCTGATGACGGTTTATGGAGGGTTTAAGGTACTACATCAAAGGTTTTTGTAGGGTTTAGGGTACTACATCAAAGACATCTGTTACCCAAAGAACAATGCCAACATCCGTAGTGGCAAGTTGAGTGGACAGTCCGGGAAAGCGCCGCGCGGTGCTTGGGGAGGAGATGACTGAAACCCTATGCCCAGAAATACGAAAAGCATACAAGTACCCTATATTTGCGGTTCTTTGTTCCAGAAACCAAAAAACAAAAATACCTCAGAGCTATGGGGTTCTATCCACAGATACAGGGTCTTTGGACACTTTGTATTTCGTTCGTGTCTTGGCACGCTTAGCTTGTTCGTTCCTCTTTCCGCATTGCTGGTTTCTACCACGCCGAGATGGTAGTCTTCAGCCCCAGCTCCCTACAATTTCGCTACTTTCAACACGGTATACACTAGCTCGCCAAAAGTACAAGAAGAAGACAAGACTATGTTCTGTATCTACAAAAACGCCAGGACAAAGCATCTGAAGCAGGTTGAGCTCAATTTTGGTCTGGGTCCATACCGCATTCTAGGGCATTAGGGTTTAGGGTTTCGTTTGGCAAGGTTTAAGGTCTAGAGTGACACCCCATATTCTACGGAAGGGGCTGCAACCTACAATCGGCGGAGCGTTCCAACCCGACACGTCTTCCCTAAGCCCCAAGCACTGTCCATGGGTCTGGAGTGTCGGGGTCTTCGAGCCCAGGGTTTCATAGGGCTCGAGCGACCTACCCAGAAGATTGTTTTGGCCCAGCAGATTCCCTCTAAGGCCCGAAAAGAACTATGACATCAGACCAAGAAAACCCTCGCAGCCCGAAACTCGCAGCAGCAAGAACCCTCAAACCTTACCTAAAGCTTTTTCAGCAGCCACCCCCCGAACCATCAAAGACAAAACGCAAGACCTCAACACTGCACCAGAGATTCAAGAGGGAAGATATGCACTCATGCACAGCACCCTAAACCCTAAAACCCTAAAAAAAAACCCAAACCCTGAAAACAGAAACCCTAAACCTAAAAACTAAAAACCCTAAACCCTAAACCCTAAACCCTAAACCCTAAACCCTAAACCCTAAACCCTAAACCCTAAACCCTACAAACAAATGGCCCTGAACATGTGCACCGAAATTTCGGAGCGCCTGGGGGCTCCTCGGGTCGGAAATTCCGGGGTTTGGAAGGTTCGGGCCCGCAGGGTTTAGGGTTTAGGGTTTGGGGTTTAGGGTTTAGGGTTTAGAGTTTAGGGTTTAGGGTTTAGGGTTTAGGGCAACGGGGTTTGGAGCGCAAGGCCAAGGCCGAAATCAGACTACGAACTCGAATGGGGGTGCAAAAGGGTTTAGGGTTTAGGGTTTGCGGTTTAGAGTGCAAGGATTTGCCTTCTAGGTTCTAGGAGGGTTCCTAGGGGGTCTAGGGGTTCGGGTTTAGGGTTCTAGTCTAGGATTCTAGGGGTTCTAGGGGTTAGGGTTCTAGGGTTCTAGGGTTCTAGGGTTCTAGGGTTCTAGGGTTCTAGGGTTCTAGGGTTCTAGGGGGGTTCTAGGGTTCAGGGTCTAGGGTTCTAGGGTTCTAGGGTTCTAGGGTTCTAGGGTTTTAGGTCTAGGGTTCTAGGGTTCTAGGGTTCTAGGTTCTAGGGTTCTAGGGGGTCTAGGGGGTCTAGGGTTCTAGGGTTCTTTCTAGGGTTCGAGGGTTCGAGGGTTCGAGGGTTCTAGGGCTCTAGGGCTCCAGGGTGCTAGGGGATTAAGTGCTTGGACTTGAAGATTGACCAGGTTAGGGTTTAGGGTTTAGGGCTTCGGGTCTAGAGTCTAGGGTTTAGAGTAGTCGCCAGTGTCTTGCAAACCTGAACGACGCCCCCCTAAGCCACCTGTCCGACGTCGACGGTGTGAGGACTGGATAGATTTGGGATTGGGTGCCCCATACAGTTCATCTCGGGTTATGTCGGGACATCGAGGGATAACCAGGGTTTGTTTAGGGGAGTTGGAACCATCAGAACAAGAGATGACATCCGAATCGCCCCCTTGACGCCTCGTTTCTTCCAACAAAAGTGTCGGGGATATACCCTCCATTTATTGGAGTTCTCACTGTTGGGGTCCAGCGATTGACTGAGGCTCGACTTGCACTTTATCATTCTGATCATGATTTTCCTTTCTGTTCTTTTTGGGGGGGCGGGGTAAGGGGAGGCGGGCGGGGGGCGGGGGGTGGTAGTAGTATCCCTGTAGAGGGATACCGTTGCAAGACGAACTCAGTCTTCTGGGCACCCTGCCCTTTGACCAAAAGCACGGCGGTAGAGGCGAGCCTCGGTATGTGAGAGGGGCCGAAGGGGGGGGGGGGGGTTCAGGGATAGGTCTTTTCAGTTTGTACCCCACACCGCTGAAAACTCAAAGTTTCGCCTACAACTAAACTTTTCCCAGGAAGACAAGGGGAATGGAGTGCTACTGAAAAACGCTCTGAGCCCCAAACCCTCTCAACCCTCCTATCCCCGAAAGCCCCAAGCCCAGAAACCGCAAACCCTCAGCGCAGCCGGGCCGAGGCAGGCAAAACGCAGCGCAAAAAAGTTACCCTAAACCCTAAACCCTAAACCCTAAACCCTAAACCCTAAACCCTAAACCCTCAAGCTCTAAACCCTCCCCGCAACCCATGAGGACCTGTCAGGGCCCTGAACCCTGAATCATAAGCTCCAGGCCAAGGCCGCGCACGGCAAGCAACCTGAGCAAGACCTGGGCCGAAAAAAAACAGGGTTTAGGGTTTAGGGTTTAGGGTTTAGGGTTTAGGGTTTAGGGTTTAGGGTTTAGGGTTTAGGGTTTAGGGGTTAGGGGTTAGGGCTTGTTGAGAGTGTTGAGGATATTAGCGTTTGAGGGTTTATTGGGGACTTTTAAGGGCTCACAGGGGTTGGTATGGTTTTTGGCGCGAGTTTGCCAGAGTTGGGAAGGATTTGACAGCGGGGGATGGGGGGGGGTTGTGGGGATTCAGAAGGTTTAGTCGACTTATACGAATTCGTTCAGGGCTTTGGGGTTTCAGGCCTTGTACATTCTTAGGGGTTCATAAGCCATCATGGGCTACCGGGATTGAGAGGGATCAGCCCCCGGCCCGTTTATAGGGTCCATGGGGGCTTGGGACCAAAGATCCCGACAAGGTGCTTCCGGTCTTGACTTGTTGGAGGTTGGCCCCTTTGAGCCCTTTGGAGGAGGTTTTCGGGGACCTGACGATGAGCTCGAATGCGTTGGAGAGACAGTTGGAGTGGCTTCCGCGGAGTTTCACATCCTCAGCCCTACACCCTTAAACGCAGCCCTACTCAATCCCCGAACGCCTTTCATCAGCAGCCCCTAAGCCCTGCACGTCATGTCCTTGCTTTCATTCGCCGGCCATGGCTGTCTAGTGCGTTGGAGCTTTGGGCTTCAGTATTTCGAACTTCGTGGTTAGAGTCCAGAGGGCCATGATGAACAATCAAAGCACAGTCTCCCCAACTGCGTAGCCTTGCATCGAGGATGAGAAACCTGAAACTTGGGTAAAGAAGCTACAGCCCTCCCACTGGTGACGTCAACCCCTGGGGCCCTGTACCCTAAGAGCTCTAGGCCCCAATGCCTTTGAGAGACATCGCAGGGCTCCAGCGCATGAGCACTAGCTAGAGCTGGAAGCCAACAGGGTTCACCAGAGCTGGTGTGGGCGCAGACAGGCTTCAGGGGGTTCGGGGTTTGGGTGTTTAAGGCCTAGGGCTGACTTGTTCTAGTTCTTATAAGAGAAATGGGGAATTAGGTGCCTTATAGCTCCCCTGTATAACCCTTTAGGGGACTCTCTGGGGTACCTGCTTCCCAAATTCCCTACTCAGAATAGGTCATTTGGAACGAAGGGGCTGGTTGGTGGCTTCAGGGCTGTTTGTGGCGCATCCTAGCCCGCGGGCATTTCATCAGCCATGGGCAAGTTCCCTAAACCCAAAACCCTAAACCCTGAACCCTAGACCCTAAACCCTAAGCCTAAACCCTATCCCCTAACCCCGCACCCCCGGTCGCGCCATGTCCATCGGGTTCGGCCGGAAGGCAGGCGAGGGTGCCGCCTTGGTGATGCGAGGCTGCGATCATCAAACCCTAAACCCTAAACCCTACACCCAAAAACCATAAACCCCAAACCCTAAACCCTAAACCCACCCTAAACCCTAAGCCCTAAACCCGACTGCATGTGGCGACTTTCCTCAGGTTCTGCGGACCCGGCCGAGGCTATGAAGCCGCGCTTCTCGGCATCCACTTGATCCGTGAAGTCCATGTCCGAGGATGCCTTTAGGTAAGTTGTAGGGTTTAGGGTTTAGGGTTTAGGGTTTAGGGTTTAGGGTTTAGGGGTTTTCGGATTTTCGGGTTTACATTGGGATGTTCCCCCTTATACTAACAGTCTTTAAAAGGAAATCGAATACCCCCTACTAGGATGCTTTTCAGTGAGGGGTTTCCGAAAACAGGAGGTACCCTTTTGGGGGCTCTTTTAACAGGATTCTAGGATTTTGGGGGGTGCCCCAAATTTTCGGAAATCCCCAAGTGGGGTTTCTGGGGTTTTCGGGTTAACAGGCTATTTTGAGGCACCTGAACTGACGGCTCTACACTCCAAAACCTTGGACCCTAAACCCTGAACCACAAGCCCTGTAATGAATCACAAAAAATCTAAACTCCGATAACTAAACGAACCCTGCACCATACAAATCCTACATAAGCAGCTACACTCTAAAGCCCCATTAAGCAGGCTAGTTCCCCCTCCGGTAGCCCAGTAACCATTAGCAAAAATCAATGGCACCACCGGGCTACCAAGAATTGCACCGTAAATGCCAAACCTTTGCCCGAACGAGCCAAAAAAACACACCCCAACCAATTGCACCCTAAGACCCTGTAAGCCAGGATGGCTCTGGGTTTAGGGTTTCGGGTTTAGGTTTTAGGGTTCAGGGTTTAGGGTTTAGGGTTTAGGGTTTAGGGTTTAGGGTTGATTGATCCCAAAACCCTATTTTCCAGAATTTTTCTGGGGGGTGGCCATGGTGTGGCCTCGTCGGCCCTCTCGGAGGACGCGGACATCGTTCGGCCCTTGCCCTGCCCATGCTTTGGTTTAGGGTTTAGGGTTTAGGGTTTAGGGTTTAGGGTTTAGGGTAGGGGTTTGGGGTTTAGGGTTTAGGGTTTAGGGTTAGGGTTTAGGGTTTAGGGTTTAGGGTTTAGAGGGTTTAGAGGGTTTAGAGGGTTTATAGGGTTTAGGGTTTATAGGGTTCAGGGTTTAGGGTTTAGGGTTTAGGGTTTAGGGTTTAGGGTTTAGGGTTCAGGGTTCAGGGTTAGGGTTTAGGGTTCAGGGTTTAGGGTTTAGGGTTTAGGGTTTAGGGTTTAGGGTTTATAGGGTTTATAGGGTTTATAGGGTTTAGGGTTTATAGGGTTTAGGGTTTAGGGTTTAGGGTTTAGGGTTTAGGGTTTAGGGTTTAGGGTTTCGGGTTTAGGGTTTAGGGTTTAGGGTTTAGGACTTAGGGTTCAGGGTTTAGGGTTTAGGGTTCAGGGTTTAGGGTTTAGGGTCATACATGGCCAGTTCTCGGAATCATGGTTCCTTTTTGGGTACCCGAAATACTGGGGGCCGCATTAAAAAGAGGAATCCGAAAGGGACCACGTGAGGTTCGGGTCTAGGGTTTTTTGGGGTCAGGGTTGAGGTTTGAGGGCTTAGGGTTTAGGGCTGGGGGAGAAGGATGGTGGGTTTGGCGTTGGTCTAGGGTCTTACTTGCTTCGTGTTCAGGGGCTTGGGGTTTCTATGGTTTGGGGTTTAGGGTCTAGGGGGTCGAGGGCTTGGGCAGCTTAGCAAGATCGATTGCAGCCAGCACGAGGCTTATGTAAGATGAGTCACAGATGGCATGCGCCACGGTTTTGAGGTTTAAAAAATCACGAGGCTTGAGCAGGCTATGAGACTGTGGCTTGCTAGGTTTAGGGCTTAAGGGTTGGGGTAATTGGAGAATGTGGAATCCATGACTACTCCCGCCTTATGGATTCGTGGAAACCGGAAAGCCTTCATAAAATGATGTCAGGCTCTCCGCGCGCGGCTGAGCCACTGTGGAGGTCGGCTCTCGGCCCCGCCCTATAAACGCCCTGAAAACCCCCCAAACCCCAAACCCTGAACCCTAAGCCCGAAACCCTAAACCCTTTTTAATCCTTTAACCCTTTAAGCCCTCAGCCCTAAACCTGCAAAGACCCTCTCCTCCAAGTCTTGACCAAAGCCTTCCTCGTCGTCCGCCCCATCCTTTCAGAGGCTGAGGGCGGCTTGGGGGGTCCGATTCGGGTTTAGGGTTTAGGGTTTCAGGGCTTAGGGCTTAGGAGGGTTTAAGGTGTAGGGGTTCAGGTGAGAGTTCGGGGTTTAGTGCTGAGGTTTTCGGCTGGGTTTAGGAGTTTAGGGGTTGGAGCTTAATTGGGGTTTGGGGTTGAGGGCACCTTGTGCTGCTGAAGGGCTTCGGCGCTGGCAGGGTTTAGGGTTTAGGGCTTAGGGTTTAGGGTTTAGGGTTTAGGGTTTACCCTCAGCCCTCAACCCTGAACCCTTCACCACGAAACCCCTCTGAAACCCTCAAACCTCCGCCCAAACCCGAAAACCCGAAACCCTCAAGCCGCAACATCCTAGCACACCCACCGCCGCCCAAGCCCTAAACTACCAAAATCAAACCGAAAAGACGCAACTCTACAACCCTATGAACCCTACACACCCAAGTTCAATCGCCTAAACCTGAACCCTAAACCCTAAACCCTAAACATGGGTCCTCGCTGTCGTCGGTGTCCGCCCACCGCGCGTCGGACCAGGTCTTGAAGATGCCCCGCCTCATCAACGGACCCCAAAGAACCCCAATGTTTGGCGTTGAGGGTTTAGGGTTTAGGGTTTAGCGTTGAGGGTTTAGGGTGAGAGGTGACGCACTTGTGACATCTCAGAATCGTCACTTGTATCTTGGCTGCACTTAGGAGGGTAGCTAAAAATGTAAATTTTAGCTGCCTTATTAAGAAACCCAATAAACCCCAAAAAGGTAAGGATCTAAAGTTACAGTAAAGCACCACAAAGGTATCATCTGGATTCCCTCACTTGTGACATCTGATTTGTTTCTGCTACTAAGCTACTATTTCTATGCTTCCAGATCGTATTCTTCCTACTAACTCCGAAAACAACTACAAGGCAGTACTACAACTGCCTTCTACTTGTAACATCTGTGGAAACTGCGATCACGCTCGAGCCCTGCTCACCAAAATTTACGGTTCAGGGCTTTAGGGTTTAGGACTCAACCATACACCCCAAATCCTAAGACCTAACCGTTCACGGCTGAGGGCTTCAGGCTTTTAGGGTCTGAGTGCTACAGGGTTCAGGGTTTGCAGCTTCGAGCGTGAGACGTCCTCGGCCCAATAACCGGTTTAAGTGTTAGGGTTTACCCTTAAGCCCCTGGGTAGCCCAGCAACCATATTAGAGTAAGGGCATCCTTGTTGGGGTTGGTTACGTTCTAAGGGTTTAGGGTTTAGGGTTTAGGGTTTGGGGTTTAGGGTTTAGGGTTTAGGGTTTAGGGTAACGGAACCCAGAACAGAAAAAAGGGATGAAGGGTACCACTCAGCTACCAGGCTCTAAACGCCGAGCTTGTCATTCAACCTTGGGCCTCTGAGAAGCCCGGAAACCCTTTTTTTCATTGGGGGGGGGGGGGGGGTTCTAGGGTCTAGAGTCTAGGGTAATATAGGGTTCAGGGTGATTGGGGTTCCCCTAGAACAAGAAACGCTGCAATAAATGAAGCCTAACCCTCCACACCCCACGTCCCTGGGAAAAGTATAAAAATCGAGCCCCCGGGCACGAAGAGATAGGAGTGGCGCAGCCGATAGGGCTCGAAGGGGAAGAAGGCGGCCGGGCCGTGCGCACCCCTTATGTCTGAAACAGTTTTAGGGTCCAGGGAGTCGTGCTTGGGAGTCTGGGACCAATGCCAGGGTTATGGCTGAGGGTTCAGGGTTTAGGGTGGAGGGTTTCATCTGGGTTCAGGGCATTAGGTTTTAGCACACTGCAAACCTCGAATACCAGCTCCTTAAGCCCTACGCCCAAAACCCTGCACAGGCCCTCCCCTCAAGCCCACACGGAAGGTGCCCCCTTCAAACCCAGGTGCCCCGAGCCACTCGCCCTAAAAGGAAATGGATTCCTGCGATTGTAGACTGTAGGTCTAGGGTTCAGGGTTTAGGGTATGTACTCTGGGTGGGTGGAGAGGGGAGGGGCAGTTAAAAGTATTTATACGGGGCTGAAGCTCTTGTGGGTCTCTGACTCATCCTTGAGTGCGTCAGGCACACGGACCTTCTTGGAGGACTGCGCCTGCCGCAAAAAACGTGCTTGGCTGGAAGGCTTTGGGGTTTCGGCCTGCAGGGTCTAGCAGTGTAGGGTCTACTAATAGGGTATGGGGCTTTAGGAAGGGTTTGATGTAACGCCTAAAAGCTAAACCTTCATGGGCTTGAAAGCACACAGCTCCTCCAATCCCTAATCATCTCACCCAACACCCTAAACCCAAAACCCTAAACCCCTAAAAGGGGTGTCGTTTCTGTTCATTCATATGCGGGCATGCGCGGGCCTTCTGGAGTATGGGCTTGGGCTCCTCAGCCCGAAACCCTGAAGCTCCGAAACCTCAAAATTGTCAAAACCTACAACCCCAAATCCTAAACTCTCAACCCTGCCGCCCTGAAACCCGAAACCCCAAGCCCCAAACCCTAAACCCCAAACACCAAACCCTAAACCCTAAACCCTAAACCCAAACCCCAAACCCTAAACCCTAAACCCTAAACCCTAAACCCCAAACTAAGCCCACACAGCGAACCTAGGGTCTCTGAGCCCAGGAGCCCTACAGGCCACACGCTACCTGCACCCCACTAGGGTTTAGGGTTTAGGGTTTAGGGTTTAGGGTTTAGGGTTTAGGGTTTAGGGTTTAGGGTTTAGGGTTTAGGATTTGGGGCTTGCGGTTTAGGATTTCGGGTTAGGGTATGGGGTTTGGGGTTTAGGATTTGGGGCTTGGGGTTTAGGATTTCCGGTTAGGGTTTGGGGTTTGGGGTTTAGGATTTGGGGCTTGGGGTTGAGGAATTCGGGTTAGGACTTCAGGTTTGGGGTTTAGGATTTGGGGCTTGGGGTTTCGGATTTCGGGTTTAGGGTTAGGACGTACGGGTTGGGGGGTTTAGGGCAACGGCTGCCTTGAAGGACATTCTGGGAAGTATTTTCTTTTCATTATGCTGTATTCTTATTTATATATGTTTTGTTCTTCTTTTGGGGGGGGGGGGGGGCTCCTGTGCACCTTCGGTCTAGGGTTGAGGGTTTAGGGTTTAGGGTTTAGAAGGGAACCCGCAGATTCCCAGCCTCCTTCCGTTGAGCGTCAAGCTGCGCAGCCAGCCTCTCGCGGAAAGGCCTGGCAGTGAGATGTTGGGGTGCGTTGTCTATAGGTTTGAGCCCTAGCCCCCAGTCCAAATACCCGACATGTTTGTGGTCTCAGTATCCGGAATTTCAACATATACAACAACATTTGGACTGTCTGGGTAGTCTTTTCTTCGCGTCTCCGCTCGCGCAGCAGCGTTGGACGCCCATTGCCTAGTATCGAGTTCGACAAGTTGTGTGTAACTGCTTTGGAAGAACTGAAGCACTAAACTTCACACGCTAGGCCGTAGCCCCTAGACTGCTAACCCTTAGGGCCCTAAACTTTAACCCATAGATCCCAATCAACCCTCACAAGCCCCTAACCCCCTCAACCTCTAAACGCTAGGATCCTGGCTATTGCTCAAGTGCAGACCCTAGCTTGGGCTCTCCGAAATCCCGAAGGAATGTGTGGTGGGTTTGCTGGGTTGCTCCTTGTTGGGACTGCCGGTTCGGCATTCAAGGTGCACTTCGGAAAGTGACATCTAAGGGCCGGAGTTTTGCGGCGGTCCGAGACACATGAGTATACCTGCGTATGAAGTGAGGTGCTGTGTAGACATACAACGTATATGTACGTATATAAGGAACCTGTACACGAAAAACATTGGTACAGGTGGATGTGTATGTACAATGTGGAACGTATGGATAAGGGAGACTCGACAAGATACGAGACTGACATGTGCAATGTGGATGTAGAAGGCACAACGCACACTTTATAACTTGCAACGTAAAACGCAAAGCAATGTTCTTACACATGCTGGTCGGCACACACATACATATGTACGATAAGCTACGAATATACACACATTATATTATATCTACATGACTTGATGACGTTTGTTCTCATCGCCAAAATATGAAGCTCATTGCCTCAAAGTCTGCCTCAAAGTCGTCCCCCTCCACACCAAAGCCGAAGCCCAGGTAGGGATGAGGAAGTTGTAGGGTTTTATGGGGTTAAAGAGCGGATAGGGATTCTTGAGGCTTTATATCGTGTTTACAGGATTATGGTGTTGTGAGCCTTAGGGTCTAGGGTGCAAAAGGGCCTGATCTGCTTGCAGAACTCCTTGGCGATGAAATGCCGAATCTGGGTTATCGGCCTTGTCGCTTGGAAACAAAGGCACTTCTCAAATAGATGCGTAAGTAGGACCTGGAATGAAAATCTGGGATGAAAATCGAATTTAATAGGTAACCTCAAGAGAAATGTTTGGGGGGCTCTTGCGGGTCTGCTTGATTTGAAGGGCGGGCGGGGGACCACATATCCTACACCAACCCTACATCCTGACACCCTAAAACCCTTAACCAAAGTCGTTCGTTCTTCTGGGCTTCAGGTTTACTCGTGTGGGCCCCCATAGGGGCATTTTTCAAGTCCTAAAATCTGACTCCACAATACGCCTAAACCCTATACCCGTGCAAAGGGTGTCACCGCTGAGATTTCGGCCGATGCTCGCTCAGCAAAATCGGCGTGAAAGCGTCGGGGCCCACTTTGTGACCTGCCGGGTTGAGTCTTCACAGGACCTGTAGGGCTTAGGGTGCATTGCTTCTCGGTTGAGGGTTCTAGGGCTGCCGATTTCGTGCTTATGCCAAGTCATGCTGAGACTCCTGAAGCTATTAGCATGAGAATACGGACTGAATTTGGAATGAATGCGTGGCTCAAGGCTCAAAGTCTACGAGGCTTCTTATAGCAGGCTCTGTGGGCCAGCCAGAGCACCCTACGATGGAGCCCCATGTGCGAACAAGGCCCGACGAAGATGCGGGGGCCAGGATGCTCATCATTCACCCCCGCCACTCTCCCCTCGTCTCCCATTTAAAAACACAAAGCTCTCAACCCCTACGCGCAAAAAAAACTTAAACCCTCAACCCTAAACCTAAAACTCTGCGAATCAAAAACCATAAAACAATAAACCCTTGAAGCCTTATAAAGCCTCAAGCCTTCGACTGGCAACCCCTAAACCCTCAAACATGTCCAACACCCCAAAAACCTTGAGCAGCCAAAATCCTAAACCCCAAGCCCTATAACCCCTGAACTAGAAGACAGACCCTGCACCCTAAACCCTAACTCCTAAACCCTAAACTAAACCCTTACACCCTAGACCCAAAGGTGGCAGGCTGCCACCTTCCGCAGTATCCGGCAGTAGCGCATCGGTCCCGGTAGTGCTTGAATTCCTTCTGGTCCAAAAGCTTAGGGCTCAGGCATGTTCAGGTACAAGATTTAACTGAGGGAGGGGGGGCGGGACGGTGGCGTGTTTCCATTGCGGTGTAGGGCTTAGGGTTTTCGGGTTTGGGCTCAGGGGTTAAGGCGTTAAGGTTATAATTAACATTCAATCGCAAGCGAGGTCAAGAGGCCGACCTCTCAAGGCATGGCCTTCATTGCATGCCATCCCCGTTAAAATTTAATCACCAGCGCGGCCCACGTGTTCTTATGGCGTGGCCGTCTCAGCTGTGATATACATAAAGTCCGCTGGGAGTGAGGTTCACGCTGCACCCTGTAAAGCACCACAAAGTAAACTCAAGTTTCCCGGGCCATTCAGGGCCTAGTGACTGTTTGAGGGCCGGTGGGATCCCTCATTAAGTGAAGTCTTGCAGGTCCAGGTGTCGTAAGAATATATATATATATATAGAAAAATATATTTAATTATTTATTTATTTATATAACTTTCGGGAACCTTCGACTGTTCAGGGGGAAGGGGGGGGGGGGGGGGGAAGAGGTACAACATTACGAACAAGCTAGAGGAGGATTCTCAGAATCTGGCCTGTAGAAGAGGAGGACTTCTTATGGCCAGTTCTATAGAAACTTATAAACTTAGTTTACAATTGCGAACCAGTACAGAAGAAGCTCCAAACCCTAAGCCCTAAACACCAAACAGCATTTCCTAAAATGCATCTACATGCGAACGAGATAAGAGGATGATCTCCCAGGGTGAGCTTCTGACACCAAGGCCCGAATAAATGGTAACAACTTAGCTTCGTACAAAACCCGGAGAAGGATTTCTCTGGAAGTGGCCTTTGCACTACAGCCAATTTCACACGAACACGATATATAGCAACAACGTCGACATCCGGGAATACCTTGACAAGATATCCTTCAGCTGAGTTGCACAAGGGTTTCACGCGAAAGCTGAAGCCCTAGATACAACAATAGCCCTTAACCCGTGAACCTCTGGATCCCTGAAACCCCCTAAATACTAAACCCTAAACCCTAAACCCTACACCCTAAACCCTAAATCCAAAACCCTAAACCCTAAACTTCCCTAAACCCTAAACCCTGAATGCCCAAAACCCCAGCACTCAGCCAAAGTCTTCAGGAAACTGAGCCGAGGCACTCTACCTCGGTGGTGCTAAACGCCTGGTGGCAGTTTTAGGGTTGAGGGGCAAACCCTAAGGAGTTTAGGGTTTAGGGTTGCAGGACGTCCCACATCCCATGCGGCTTGCGCCATCGAGGTCGAGTTGAGGGTTTGAGGGCTTTGGGCTTTGACGATACTGGGGTCTCAGGGTTTAGGGTTTAGGGTTTAGGGATACTGGGGTTTCAGGGTTTAGGGGTTTGGTGTTTAGGGCTGATAAGAGCCTTGGGGCTTGAGGGTAAACACCCCTTGAACCCTCAAACCCCAAAAGCCCCCAAAACCCGCCCTGAACCCTAAACCCTAAACCCTAAACCCTCAACCCTGAACCCTAAACCCTCAACCCTAAACCCTAAACCCTAAACCCTAAACCCCAAACCCGGAGGCCTCCCTAACCCAGAGTTGCCCTGAACACAGGCCTGGGCTGCAATCTGCAAACCAAGGGTTCAGGGAACTCAGGGTTTTCAAGTAACATGACCCGGGCTCCTACTTATGGTTCTCCCATGTTGTGTCGGGAGTCGGGTTCGGGGCGGCGGGGTTTGGGCTTCCAGGGCCTAGGAAGGTGCAGCCGACTTGCGCCACGCGCCTCCACTTTCCAGCAGAGCACGTAGCAGGTCGCCTGGCAAGGAGGCACCCAAAGTCCCAAAGGAGGCACCCAAAGACTTTGAAGACGTTTTTGGGGTTCAGGAGAGTAGCTAGCCACACTTGCACCCTCAACCACAAACAACATACCCGGGGCTTCGGGGCTAGGTACCCTAAACCCTAAGCATCTCTCAACCCTACTTGGACCAATTAACCCTGGGGTTCGCCCTAAACCCTGAACCCGAAACCCTAAACCCTAAACCTGGGGTTCGCACGAAACCCGCCAAATCGACCCCTTCCCTCGACGGTCGCACCCAGCCTGGATCACGGCTAAGAGGAAGTGGGTCCTGGGTTTAGGGGGTTGAGGAGTTTAGGGGTAATTAGGGGTTTAGGGGCTTTGGGGCTTAGGGGCTTAGGGGGTTTAGGGGCTTAGGGGTTTATGGTTTAGGGGTTTAGGGGCTTAGGGGTTTAGGGGTTTCGGGGTTTAGGGGTTTAGGGTTTAGGGTCCTGGAAGAACTGGTAGGGTTCAGATTTTGGAGTGTAATTATGGTAAAGCTGCGCTGCTCGCAGTGGATTCATGGAGATGTTGCGGAATCATGCCGAGGGACTCAAAATTCCCTCCAAACGATGTCAACCTGAATCCAAAACATCCTGAGCCCTAAACTCGCTAGTTACCCTAAACCCTAAACCCTAAACCCTAAGCCCTAAACCCACAACCCTACACCCTACACCCTAAACACAATCAGCCCGATCCAAGAGATCAGGAACTCGACTCCGTCTTCGGGCGGAGGCGCTTCTTGCTTTCATGCGCAGTTGTCCATGGGTTGAGGGTTTAGAGTTTAGGGGGGTTTTGGGGAAGGGGGATTAGGGTTTAGGGTTCCTAAATCGGAGGTTAGTCAGAATTGGGAGGTTGCTGAGAATTGGGAGGCCCTTCTTGGCGGTTCCAGTTAAGGGGTCTCTAGCACATTTGGGAGTTCAAACAGGACCCGCCTTCCCTGCAAACCCCCATGTCACTCCTAGACACTGAATCCTGGAATCCGATCCAGTTCCTTACCCCTCAACTCATAAACCCATAATCCCATATCCCTGTCAGCTCAGCCTAAAACCCTAAACCCTAAACCCTAAACCCTAAACCCTAACCCCTAACCCTAAACCCTATAACCCCTGAACCCTGAACCCTGAACCCGAAAACCTAAACCCTAAACCCTAAACCCTAAGCCAAGTCTACTCTTTTGGAGGAATCCGCAGACAGCCAAGGGACAGCCACAGAGGATGTCTCTGGGGCTTGAAATTAGGGTGGAGGAGTGGAAGGTGTAGGGTGTAGTGTTCCCCGTTAAACTAACAGTCCTTAATTGGGATCCTAGTACCCCCTAAAAAAATCCCTATTGCAGTAAGGACTGCTAGTATAAGGGGGAACATCCCAGGGTGTAGGGTGATTGGGCTTAGGGCTTTTGAGGTTGAGAAGTCGAGACCCAAGAGTAACCTAGGAATGAAAAAGGGTGCCCTTTTGGGTTAAAGGAGGTTACAAGGGAACCTAAGCCCAAATACTAAGGAACTAAGGCTGAGGGCCTACTCTGAATCCTAGAACTGTTACCGAAACCCTAAACCCTATTCGGGGGGCAACCGAAGGGGGACGAGAAACCAAACAGTCAACCCCAACAGAAACCCTTGATTCCCCTGGAACAACCAACAACAAAACCCAAAGAACAACCAAACACACCTTTTCTGTAGGGCGCATTGCCCAGGGTCTTGAGCCAAACATGATTTCCGGGTTTGTTAACCCTTTCAACTCCCAACACTAACTCTTTTCTACAATACCAGCAGCAGCTCCGCACTCCCCCTGTCCTAGGATTTCCTAGGACACGTTGGAGGTGCAGATCCTGGGCCAAAAACCACCGTTTAGGCAGCAGCCAGCTGCTTGAAATGCACATTATGGTTTTACGTCTTCCAGGACGACCCTTCAGCTCATTGGCCGAATCCCTTACCATTGAGGATTTCTTCACCTCGAACTTGAAAAAGTTTACGTTCCAGCGGCCCGTTCCTCACCAACTTGCTGACATCTTCCGGCTTCTTTTGCGCCATAATAAGGAACAGACTTGGGTCTGCGTTGGACCTCTGAAAGCTCATTGCTTGTCCATCTTTTGACACCCAAGACATGCCTTGAAGACGTTGGTCTCGCCACTCCACCCATGCTGCAGGACTTTCGGCCAAACCGTACAAAGCCTTTCTCACAATCCACCGCTCCTCCTTTGTGCAAAGACCCAATTTCACCGCCGCCCTTGGAGGCTGCACCACCACCAGACGCCCTTCTCTTTGCGCCCTATTCATCGGCGCCGTCAGAAAAGCTTTGGAAATGTCTAAGCCAGCGATGATCCACACCATATGTGCTGCGTGCCTCACTTGACACCTAAATGTAGTTGAATCTAAACCTGGAGCGTACAGCGAGTGACGACTGAGGGACCTCGGCCCTTCATACTCTGTAGCTGCCGTTGACGAAATAAAGTTCCCACATGCACAGATACGGGCACGCCTCCTCCCTGTCCCTTGCTTCCGGGTAAACACCACCAGACTGGGAACGTACTCAATCACCGGTGCATTAGGCTCTTCCGCCAATTTGTCCAACTTTTCTTGAGTTGTTGGTTCCACCACCTCCAACTCTTTAACCAAAGACTTCACCTCGTCCGACAATGAATCCCTCCACTTTTCCAGCTCTTGCATGGCTTCTTGTGTAGGAATCGTTTTTGTTTGCAGGAACTCAACCTCCTCTGCTGCCTCCAGCGCGGTATTTTCCTGTACCACCTGCTGAACTTGAGCTGCTTTGACCAAAAACTTCGAGAGCTGTTCCTCAGCCCTTTTTGCTTTAACCAGCCATTCTCTAGTCTCTGATCCTTTTTCCTCATTCGACTCATTGGCCGATCCATGGAACTCGTCCAAAATGCAACATTCCTGTTCAGCAATTAGGCGTCGAATACTCAAATGCTCCTCTAGAGCCCATTGATGCGCTTCGAACACAGCGTAGTCGACTTCCTCTGCAAGGTCGTCCAGCGAGGTTTCTTTCAGCGTCATTTTTAACCATTTCCTTTTTTCACCTTCTTCAGCTTGTGGTTCCGGAAGAGGAAACTTACATTGGAGAAGATAGCACCTATCCTTGTAGCTCAAACGCTCCATAAAAACAGGTGTGTACCCTGTCAAGGATACCCTGTTCCCTTTCCAAGGCATAGGACCATGCAGTTTTCTCGGAAAGAACGACATGAAGTTCCAGTGGATATCCACCAATTTTCCAGGTAAGACTTTCTTCCCATAGGATTGCTCCACCACTTCAGCTCCTTCCTCTAAAACCTTTTCATCCTCAACCCACAGCTGACCATCTTTATAGTCACCAAAGCCACACACATAATTGCAGCAATGCTTTTCATTGTGACTATCCCTATGCAATGATACCGGAGCATTGCACGAGATCTGAAGAGCAGAAAATTTGGCTTCAGGATTGTGGTGCCTCACGAATGATGTCAAATAACGACATAGCCATGGCCTTCGATGGGTCTCTTTTGTAATACCACACACTCCGCCATGAGTATAGTGGCCCAACACCAGAGCTCGCGTACTTGTGCACCAATTGTTGATACCACCTCTCCGATTCACCCTCTTTGGGTATACAATCCCTTCCAAAAGCTCCTCACAGTCCACGTAATCATACATAGACCTTTCATACATTGACTTGGCTTTTTGTTCTTCTTTTTCCAACTGTGTTCCATCCTCGGCAGTCTCACTTTTGCAGACCAAATAAGCATTTTCATGAGGAGAACAGCACGTCGGCCAATACTCATCACCAGGAACATTGTCCCCAATATCTGCATTTTCTTCCAGCTCCCCCAGACCCTGCATGTCATCCTCGAAAATTTCTAAGGGCGGACTCTCCCCCCGCTTGCGAAGCAAGCGCAAGGAGCCCACATGACCACGCAGTGAAGAGGCCGGGCTTTTTCCATTTAACCGATGACGAACTGGAGGATCGCGAGGCGGAGGTAAAGGAGGACCTTCCTCATCAGCGAACCGAAGCGCCCGTTTTTTCCCCTTGAGACGATGCTCTGGAGGAGAAGGCTCCTGTTCTTCTACCACCCCTTCCAGCTCCAATTCAGGCGGTTCCTTTATATTGGAAAAAATCGTAGTGCAGGGAAATAACACCAGTTCATCCGGATCTTTTGCAGTCCCTTGAGCTTCCACCCAATAACCACCAGGTAGGTCATCGCATGGACCCAAAAGAAGCGCAGGCTGCGTACGATCGACCCATTGCCGACCTTTCTTTGTTCCATCCGGACCCAGCAACTCCCACGGACGACGTTTGACTTGAATCTGAGCACCAAAGGGAAGCAATGCTTTAGGATTTAACCCCAACTCCCTTTCAGCTTTCTGCCACCGTAACATTGACCAATGGCGAGCAGCCAGTGCCCAGTACGCCGGCCCGAGTCGCGCCTCCTTTAAGAGCGACCTGACACCACGTTTGAATAAACCCACACATGCTTCAGCGCGCCCATTTGTTTGCGGGACTCCAGGATCACCAGTGGTCCTATATATCAGACGAGTTTCACAAAAGGACCGGAAGCGTGCATTGACAAACTCCCCCGCTCGATCTGAGTGGATTCTCAACACCGGATACCCATGTCTCTGCAAGCGCACCATCATTCTTTGAACTGCCGACAAAACAGTTGTTTGCTGTTTATCCACAATCGGCTCCACCATAACGAAGCTGATCATACGGACAGGTTGGGTCAAATGGTCCTTCAGTTCCTTCCAGGATTTTTCAGAAGCTTGGATTTTCAACACCTCTGCCTCCAGAACTGGTGCAGGTTCCACCGGTGCAGAGTCTTCCTCCTCGAAGTTCGCGACGGCATCGCCTAACCATTCTCCAACACCAGCACCTTCATCTGCCACCTGATCTTCCACCTCATCCGCATCTTCCTCCTTTTCAAGAGGGCGACCCACATTGGGATCCAACATTGGAAATTGATACACACCAATAACAGCGTGTCGTGGCTTCTGCTGGTGAGCATCCTTTGAACACTTGTATGGACCTGCTAAGTCCAATGATAAAGTGTAAGCATCCCCATGCTTCCGCCTCAAATGGCGACGCTCTTTGCCAGCGGCAGACACACAAATTTGACAATCACGTCTGAAAGGAATATGCCCCCTTAGGCAATGGTCACGGAAAGCTCGCTCCTCAGCTGTCAACCTCCGTAACGTCCCTTCTCGTTCTCCCTTTTTTAACACCGTAGCTTCCCGTTCAGCATCGCTCTCATGCAACCATTGTGCCAACCTGTGACGTATTCTTTTAACCAATCCAAACGCCCATCGCGCCCATATGGAGGATTGTCCAATACGTTCTTCCAGGGTAGAAGCGAATGTTGCCGACCACGGAACAACCACGCGAACCTGTTCCAACGATTCCCACAGTTCCATATCAGACACCAGGAAAGTCGTAGGTTTCACCAGAGCATGTCCCAATGCTCCTTGATCAAAATGTGCAGCGTACATTCCATAACGCTCACAAAAGCTTTTCACCTCTGGCCAACTCCAGAAGGTAGGACTTGAGAGCCCTTCCTGAGAACCATCCACCAGATCCTCAGCACTCAAGACCGTTTTGCCGTTCTGAGAGAAATCCTTCCCTATGAGTTCAGGGTCCCCAGGGCTTTCCATACCAAAGAAGACAGAACTCCCATTGATGACTTCAGCAGTTCCACACCTTGAATGCACCGCCACGTCATATAGGAAAAGCATCTTCAGAAGTAAAACACCATCCTTTTGAGCTAATTCTTGATGTGGCCAAGGAAGACTCTTTAATCCCAACCGTTCAGGCCCACAGCGTCGGCGTAATACAGGTGGACCACCGTCTTCACCTCTCAACCTTGACACTGTCCTGCATGGAGGTCCTCCAACCACAGCAACCACCTTTCCTTCAGCCGCCAGATGCAGAAGATACTTCCAGACGCTCGAATTATGTAGGTCACCGCCTTTTGTCAAATCCAGCTCCAGTACCTCCACATCCCGACTGGGAAAATGCCATTTTTGTTTTCCCGAAAATAGGTGTACCACCACCCTTTTTGCTCGTGCCAGCCGTCTCCTTTTATGACGGTTGAAAGGCAACGCCGCAATATCTCCACGTGGCAACAGCTCCATCAGCATATTTTCTGGTATATCCCCATAATACCACCGAAGAAACCGCCAGCATGCCTGGACGAACTCCTCCTCATTCGCTGACGCTGTCCGCGCTGCGCTTTGCAACGACGCTTTTACAGCCACCTCGTTGTCCGTATTCGGACACCCTTGAACCATACGTGCCACCTTCAATGCTTGCTTTGGTGAACACCAATCCATTTCATCAATGATCTGAAGCGCCACCTCCTTTTCCAAACAAGGGCACCCATTCAGATCACGAACGCGAAGTTCTCCCAGAACAGGATGTGAGGCTGTGCACTTGCCACCACGCCACTGAACTCTGAGACCAACCAAGGCGCTCGCTTTGCCAATTGGCACTAGTGGATCTACCATTTCAGGAGTTACCAGGGTCCCACCTGGGGTAATACACATCTCCCGAGATCCAACAGCTAAAGACACCAACACCTTTTGCTGCGGAAGCTGTTCACCAGGACGAAGTGATCTGAGAGGATGTGATGCTCCCGAGTCCAACATGCCCATTCCCGAACACTCATTGGTGTCAGAAACCCTGGCCACATGTAGAACGCATACTCCTCGGCCTTCTCCCTGCTTCGGCAACAACGTGGCATCAGACGAACCGACTCCACAGTCCGCCCTTCCATTCCTCCATTGAGAATGGGACAAAGACGCACGCTGCCTTTCAGCATGCAAAACCATTTTCTCAGCTGTTTTGTAATCCATAACCAAACAGCCATGTTCAAACCATAAGAGTTGGTCCAGCGAAGATTTTGCACTCACGTGACACATCCCATTGATCACGGTGAGGTTCGCCCCAAACTCCAAAATCAACCAGAGAGGGATAATCAGGGGCCCATTGTCTTCCCTAATCAACGTCCCTTTCTCTGTAATCCTCATTGTCACACCACCAAGCGCGCTTTGCACCATAACAGTAGTGTCGGGTAAACATTCCCATGGAAAAAGCGTCCGCACAAGATGCGTAGCAGCTGTATCCACCAACGCCACTCTCCCTTCCTGCTGAAATAATCCAGAGTCACATAACATCCGAACACTGGGATCCCCGCTTGATGCTGACTGCGCTGATGACAGCTTCATAGATTTCAGCACTTCTAACGCTTCAGCAAGAACCTGATTGGGTGTTGATGGTGATGAGGGACTTGCAGAACCTTTATCCAATCCCGCATTAGCCGTCTCATCTCCCACTTCAGCCACTTCTGCCTTTTTGGCATTTCCCCATTTTGCACCTTTGCCGCCCTTTCCCCCTTTGGGAGAATTCCCTTTAGATCTATTCCTTTCAGGATTTGAGTCCGCATTGGAACTTACACCATCTTTGTATGGACACTGCGGCTGTAAATGGCCAACGGCCCCACATTCAAAACATCTTCCACGCTCCAGGGAGTCCTTGTCATGGCGAAATTTGCAACGTGATCCGAACTTGCAGCCTGCTTCTGTCTTCTCATATATCCAACAGAAAGGACGTTCACCATCTCCGCTGTACCTTTTTCCTTTCCCTTTGCCTTTGTCACCCTCCTCCGTCTCGTCACCAGTTCCCTTTTGGGCCTTGTTTAACCTGGCCCTTTTCTTGGCGTCCGAGTCCTGCTTCACCTCTTGTTCACCAGCGCTATGCAATAGCAGTTCAAACTTCTGCTTGTAACATTTCAGCTAGTTGTGTCGCAGTTTCAGAGGTCGGCGAGTAGTCCACCCCCAATTTCTCCCGGAAGGATGCCACTCTGAAATGCACCGTAGGGTGTTTTGCCAGCAACGCGGATGATAAAGCATCCAATCCCTTGATAAGCAAGGTAGCATCCGGCTCGGATGCTCGCAGCTCCCTTAACCGGGAACGCCATTGCGCCCATTGTCGCACTCCCTTAATAGCCTCTGAGATCGAGGTTGCTGAGGATGGTTGCACCAAGAAGTTTAACATTGTGCTGCGCTCGTTTGCTCCACCTGGTTGGTAAACTGTCAGCAACTTGTAAAATATCATCACCGACCCCAACATTCGAGTGGAAACGATCTCGGTCTTCAATCTCTCCGGAATCGCCTGTAGCAGCAAAGACACCGCTCTCTGCTCCAACAAAACATGCACAGTTCGAACCCCCTTGAGCCCTTCCAGCTCAGCCTTGATGCCCAACCTTTCCAGCGGAGAGACACTCAACCATTTGGCGTACGCCTCATACGCCTTTGTATAGACGGATTGCCACCACACTCTTCCTGTATCTGTCAGCGAAGACAACATTGGTTCGATCATTGCGATCCAATCCCCTAGTGCCGTCGGATTGCTTGGAGTATAGTCTGCCAAAGTAGGAAGGCTCATCACATGCTTCCCAAGAGCCTCCGGACGTTCAGTTCCAGAACTATCACCAATGTTTGGCATACCACGTGGCACCACCGCTCCAGGAGGTAAGCTGACCCTTCCACCAGGCCCTTGAGGCAGTCCATGTCCCATTCCGGGCGTAAAAACTGTGAGCGGAACCTTTTCTAATTCCAACTTCCCAGCAATCATTTTCCACCGATATGGAACATCATCTACCATTGTATATCCACCCGATCCTGCTGAGTTCTCTTGCGTTGAAGTTTCCCGAGCTGAAACAAAACCGGGCTGATTTCCCAACAGTGCGGCAGAACCATCAACGCCTGATGGCAAGGAAGTAATCGGAACATGTGTTAAACCAGGTGGTCCACTTGCATATCCACCACTTGCAGAACCTCCCATGGGGTAATTCAATGGAGGCAATCTGGAGGGTTTCTTCCCTTCAGTTACGTGCATCATTGGCACTTCTTTCTCATCCTCCACGTGAACATCCCCTTTTCTGGGCTCAGGCAAGGGTTGAAGGTCACAACCCTTTGGGAGGTCGTAGCCCTCAATCGGCAGCCATGTCCCATCAGGCAACACAGTCCAGAAACCACCCATACCATCAGTGTAGAAAACTTGTCCTGGCAGGTACTGCTTCTCTGGAGTCATTCCCAAAGGATATGCAGCATTTGCGTCCACCACTCCAGTGCTCCGTGCTCTCGAAGCTGACCCAGATGCAGCAGAGGTATAGCTTTTCTCCTCCACCCGATGCAACCTGTTCCCCAGCTCCTTTGTTTGCACAAGCAACTCTTTCAGCGCACGCTTTACCACCGCCATATCTTCACCTTGTTCTTCACCACTCAGATCAGGAATAAGCTCTTCCTCGCCTTGTGTCTCACCAATATTACCTCTTTCCATCTGGCCCATCAAACCTGACGATGGCCTCTCAGCTGGGACAGGTTCCCGATCCCGAAGTTCTGGCAACGACGGTGGCCTTCTTGTTTCTTCACCACTTCTATCCCCTCCGCTCGCAGGGAGACTTGCTGGCCTTGATTGCCTCAGTCTCATTTCTTCATGAGCCCGCTCGCTCCAGAAAGGATTCGCTGCTGGAACCGGAACCACTTCGTTTTCCACCTGAGACGTTGGTTGTATCATTGCAACCTCCCTACCATCTGTCAGCGCTTGTACCATTTGTTGTCGTTCTTCACCCCCATCACCACGATTTTCTTCGGCATCATTGGCCGCCGATAATGGTCCAGGTTCAGATCGACGCCGCATCATATCCATGGCACCAAACAAAGATAAAATCTTAACCAACCCACAGGGAGCCTAATTTGGGCTCATAACCTTCGGGGGGCAACCGAAGGGGGACGAGAAACCAAACAGTCAACCCCAACAGAAACCCTTGATTCCCCTGGAACAACCAACAACAAAACCCAAAGAACAACCAAACACACCTTTTCTGTAGGGCGCATTGCCCAGGGTCTTGAGCCTTGAGCCAAACATGATTTCCGGGTTTGTTAACCCTTTCAACTCCCAACACTAACTCTTTTCTACAATACCAGCAGCAGCTCCGCACCCTAAACCCTAAACCCTAAACCCTAAACCCTGAACCCTAAACCCTAAACCCTAAACCCTAAACCCTAAGCATCCCAGCAGCTCCTAGCAGGCGGCTGGGTGCGGGACTCGGTCTCTGAGAGCTGTCTGGTCTCCGCTGCCTTTCAGGCGCTGCGGGTTTAGGGCTTGGGGTTTTGGGGTTTGGAGTTTTGGGATTTTGGGGTTTGGGGTTTGGGGTTTTGGGGTTTTGGGGTTTGGGGTTTTGGGGTTTTGGGTTTGGGGTTTGGGGTTTTGGGGTTTTGGGGTTTTGGGGTTTGGGGTTTCGGGTTGGGGGTTTTTCGTTTGGGGTTTTTCGTTTAAGGTCTGGGGTTTGGGGTTGAAGGTCTAAGGTTTAGGGTGTAGGGTTTAGGGTCTAAGTTCTTGGGTTTGGGGTTGACACGGACTTGGCATCAGTCTGTTCAACTGTTCCAGAAGCGGTAAAACATCAGTAACCCAAGCGCAATAGGTACCCGCCTCTTGCCTGAAAAAAAGGTGAACAAAAGGGCACCATGCAGGGACTGCGGCGTCCGACATGCAAGGTTGGGTTTTCGAGATGCAAAGCGCGCGCCCGAGATGCATGGCACCGTACCAAGCCGTTTGCATCTCGAAAACCCAACCTTGCATGTCGGACCAGGATTCTATTATCCAGAGAAAACTCCTCCCTGTCTCTTTACTTTTACTAGGATTTCCTCCACGGGCTCAGCAGTTTGCATCTCGAAAACCCACCTGTGCCGGTCCGACCCAGATTTTACTATTTTACTATTTTACTATTTTACTATTTTACTATTTTGCTATTTTGCTATTTGCTATTTTACTATTGTACTATTTTACTATTTTACTATTTTACTATTTTACTATTTTACTATTTTACTATTTTACTAATTTTACGGGAAATCGGGAGTTTGCATCTCGAAAACCCACCTGTGCCGGTTGGACCCAGAAATTACCGCTTTCCTGATTTCGCGCGAAATCCAGAGAAAATTCCTCCCTCTCTCTTTACTTTCAATAAGATTCCTCCACGGGCTCAGCAGTTTGCATCTCGAAAACCCACCTGTGCCGGTCCAACCCAGATTTTTACTATTTTACGGGAAATCGGGAGTTTGCATCTCGAAAACCCACCTGTGCCGGTTGGACCCAGAAATTACCGCTTTACTGATTTCGCGCGAAATCCAGAGAAAATTCCTCCCTGTCTCTTTACTTTTAATAGGATTTCCTCCACGGGCTCAGCAGTTTGCATCTCGAAAACCCACCTGTGCCGGTCCGACCCAGATTTTACTATTTTACTATTTTACTATTTTACTATTTTACTATTTTACTATTTTACTATTTTACTATTTTACTAATTTTACGGCAAATCAGGAGTTTGCATCTCGAAAACCCAACCTTGCATGTCGGACCAGGACTCTATTATCCAGAGAAAATTCCTCCCTCTCTCTTTACTTTTAATAGGATTTCCTCCACGGGCTCAGCAGTTTGCATCTCGAAAACCCACCTGTGCCGGTCCGACCCAGATTTTACTATTTTACTATTTTACTTTTTTACCAATTTTACGGGAGGTCGGGAGTTTGCATCTCGAAAACCCACCTGTGCCGGTTGGACCCAGAAATTACCGCTTTACTGATTTCGCGTGAAATCCAGAGAAAACTCCTCCCTGTCTCTTTACTTTAATAGGATTTCATCTCGAAAACCCACCTGTGCCGGTCCGACCCAGATTTTACTATTTTACTATTTTACTATTTTACTATTTTACTATTTTACTATTTTACTATTTTACTATTTTACTATATTACTCTTTTCCTATTTTACTAATTTTATGGGAAATCGGGAGTTTGCATCTCGAAAACCCACCTGTGCCGGTTGGACCCAGACATTACCGCTGTACTGATTTCGCGCGAAATCCAGAGAAAATTCCTCCCTGTCTCTTGACTTTTAATAGGATTTCAGCAGTTTGCATCTCGAAAACCCACCTGTGCCGGTCCGACCCAGATTTTTACTATTTTACTATTTTGCTATTTACTATTTTACTATTTTACTATTTTACTACTTTATTATTTTTTAATTTTACGGGAAATCGGGAGTTTGCATCTCGAAAACCCAACCTTGCATGTCGGACCAGGATTCTATTAATTATCCAGAGAAAATTCCTCCCTCTCTCTTTACTTTGAATAGGATTTCCTCCACGGCCTCAGCAGTTTGCATCTCGAAAACCCACCTGTGCCGGTCCGACCCAGATTTTACTATTTTACTATTTTACTTTTTTACTAATTTTACGGGAAATCGGGAGTTTGCATCTCGAAAACCCACCTGTGCCGGTTGGACCCAGAAATTACCGCTTTACTGATTTCGCGCGAAATCCAGCGAAAATTCCTCCCTGTCTTTTTACTTTTAATAGGATTTCCTCGACGTGCTCAGCAGTTTGCATCTCGAAAACCCACCTGTGCCGGTCCGACCCAGATTTTACTATTTTACGATTTTACTAATTTTACGGGAAATCGGGAGTTTGCATCTCGAAAACCCAACCTTGCATGTCGGACCAGGATTCTATTATCCAGAGAAACCCCTGTCTCTTTACTTTTACTAGGATTTCCTCCACGAGCTCAGCAGTTTGCATCTCGAAAACCCACCTGTGCCGGTCCGACCCAGACTTTACTATTTTACTATTTTATTATTTTACTATTTTACTAATTTTACAGGAAATCAGGAGTTTGCATCTCGAAAACCCAACCTTGCATGTCGGACCAGGATTCCATTAATTATCCAGAGAAAATTCCTCCCTGTCTCTTTACTTTTAATAGGATTTCCTCCACGGCCTCAGCAGTTTGCATCTCGAAAACCCACCTGTGCCGGTCCGACCCAGATTTTACTATTTTACTATTTTACTAATTTTACGGGAAATCGGGAGTTTGCATCTCGAAAACCCACCTGTGCCGGTTGGACCCAGAAATTACCGCTTTCCTCATTTCGCGCGAAATCCAGAGAAAATTCCTCTCTCTCTCTCTCTCTCTCTCTCTTTACTTTAATAGGATTTCCTCCACGGCCTCAGCAGTTTGCATCTCGAAAACCCACCTGTGCCGGTCCGACCCAGATTTTACTATTTTACTATTTTACTATTTTACTATTTTACTATTTTACTATTTTACTATTTTACTATTTTACTATTTTACTATTTTGCTATTTTACAATTTTACTATTTTACTAATTTTACTATTTACTAATTTTACGGGAAATCGGGAGTTTGCATCTCGAAAACCCACCTGTGCCGGTTGGACCCAGAATTTACCACTTTACTGATTGGGCGCAAAATCCAGAAAAAATTCCTCCTTCTCTCTTTACTTTTAATAGCATTTCCTCCACGGCCTCAGCAGTTTGCATCTCGAAAACCCACCTGTGCCGGTTGGACCCAGAATTTACCACTTTACTGATTGCGCGCAAAATCCAGAAAAAACTCCTCCTTCTCTCTTTACTTTTAATAGGATTTCCTCCACGGCCTCAGCAGTTTGCATCTCGAAAACCCACCTGTGCCGGTTCGACCCAGATTTTACTATTTTACTATTTTACTAATTTGTTAATTTTACGCGAAATCGGGAGTTTGCATCTCGAAAACCCACCTGTGCCGGTTGGACCCAGAATTGCCACTTTACTGATTTCGCGCGAAATCCAGAAACAATTCCTCCTTCTCTCTTTACTTTAATAGGATTTGCTCCACGGCCTCAGCCTCAGCAGTTTGCATCTCGAAAACCCACCTGTGCCGGTTCGACCCAGATTTTACTATTTTACTATTTTACTATGTTACTATGCTACTAATTTACGAATTTACGAATTTTACGCGAAATCGGGAGTTTGCATCTCGAAAACCTACCTGTGCCGGTTGGACTCAGAATTTACCACTTTACTGATTGCGCGCAAAATCCAGAAAAAAAAAACTCCTCCTTCTCTCTTTACTTTTAATAGGGTTTCCTCCACGGCCTCAGCAGTTTGCATCTCGAAAACCCACCTGTGCCGGTTCGACCCAGATTTTACTCTTTTGCTATGTTTACTATTTTACTTTTGTACTAATTTAGTAATTTTACGCGAAATCGGGAGTTTGCATCTCGAACGAAAACCCATCTGCGCCGGTTCGACCCAGATTTTACTATTTTACTATTTTACTAATTTACTAATTTTACGCGAAATCGGGAGTTTGCATCTCGAAAACCCACCTGTGCCGGTTGGACCCAGAATTTACCACTTGCATCTCGAAAACCTCCTCTGGCATGTCGGATCCCTGGAAAGTTTGCATCTCGAAAACCTACCTTGGCATGTCGGACCCCCAATTTGCATGTCGGACAGAGGGATCCCATGCAGCCTAGCTGCAAGCCAAAAACCTGCCTCAGGAAATAATCCAAACCCTCATGACCAGGATGGATAGAAGTTGTATGTCCCTGCTCAGCAGGGGTCCCCCCCCCCCTCCCCCCGGCCCCCACCCCCCACCGTAAACCCCGAGCCCTAAACCCTAAACCCTGAACCCAAGAGAAAAACCAAACGGAGACCCGAATAGGCTAAACGGGCTCGAACCATCACCAACAGCTCTCAACCCTAAACCCTAAGTCCTACCGACATGAAAGAACCGGGATTGCCGTTTAGGGTTGTTAGGGTTGCTTCTATGATCTCTAGGGCTTCTAGGGCTTAGGCGTGGATGCCGGCCCGAAAGCCTCCCCCAAAAACGCCAAAGGCATCAACAAACGACCAATAGGTTTCCATCATGCACCCCCCCCCCCCCCACCCCCCGGCAAAAAAAGAGACTAAAAGGCCCGGCAAAGTTGAAGGCCATGTTGTTAGCAAAAAGCAAAAACCAGAAACCCCCGCCCCAAGACTTGGGACCCAAACCCGTTCCAAACTGCGCGGCCAAGACTCTGGACAGGAAGCCTATACTACTTCTCTAAATCCCAACTTCCACGAGGTGCTTTGAGGGAACCAGCAGTCTGACATCCCTACACCCACAAAAACCGAAACTTGCGACACCACCCCCCCCCCCCCCCCTCAACCTAAACCCCAAACAACCCCTAACCCCCAAACTAGAACTGCCCTCCCTTCAATACCCCCCTCCCCCTTTCCCGTGAGTACGCGAATCCCAGAACCAAAAGGTTGAGACCCTCGTCGGGGCTGAGCATGGGCCCAATCTCCTAGAATCCCTTTACAAAGATCCCCAGAAGGTTCCCTTAACTTTCCGGATGCCCGACCGGAATCCGAAAACCATGGAACATTCCAAAACCTATCAAGAGGCCTGGAAGTACTCTCGAGCAAGCAAGGAGAGATGCCTGGATCAACACACCCTAGGGTTTAGGGGGGTTTGGGGCTTGGGGTTTGGAGTACTTCGGGTTTAGGGTAACCTAAACAAACCCCATGTCCGCGCTTACAGTTAGGCTTTAGGTCGGCAATGCTTTAGGGCTTGAGGGCTCGGCCTGCGCAAAAATGTCATGTCAAGATGCCCTAAGTACTCGTTATGAAGGGATACTGGGGTGTGGGTCGGGGGGGGGGGGGGGGGGGGGGGTTTGAGGCTTAGGGTGCTGAAGCAAGGCACGCAGGAGACTCTCACAACTGTAGGGCTGAGGCTTCATCTGGCCAAAAAAATCGTTTCAGCCGACCCCCCCCCCCCCCCCCTCGGATTGAGGTGACATTTTTTAGTTAGTGTTTATATATATATATATATATTTATTTATATTTATTTATTTATTTATTTGTTATATTATGTTATATTATATTTTTAAATGGGGTCTGGGTCCTGGGCCCCAAGCGCTTCAGGGGTTCAGAGGTTTCGGAGTTTAGGGTTGAGGGGTGAGGGTTTCGACACCCTTTGCCGAGCAGCTTGAAGGCACGGCCCACTCAAAATTTCTACTGGGAAATGCCTTGGGCAGATCATCTTTGATGATCCACATGTAGATTCCAGATAGAGCCGAACGACGAGCGTGGTCGGGTTTCTGGACCGAGATCTTTAGCTCTTGCTCTGGTAGGACAGGGTTTGTCCCCAAAAGCCCTGAACACCGAAAACCCTCGAAACTCTGGATTCTGACACCATAAACCCTACATAAACCCTGAACCCTAAACCCTAAACCCTAAACCCTAAACCCCAAACCCTTAACCCAAAACCCTAAACCCTGAACCCTTAACCGCCCGAGGGCCCGGCTGAGTTGAGACCAAAGCATAGCGGGGCGGCAGCAGCGACGCCCGCGCCAGGAAGCCAGCCACGTACCTTTTGAGGTCGAGGCTTAGGGTTTAGGGTTTAGAGGTTTAGGGGTTTAGGGGTTTAGGGGTTTAGAGGTTTAGAGGTTTAGAGGTTTAGAGGCTTAGGGTTTAGGGTTTAGGGGTTTAGAGGTTTAGAGGCTTAGAGGTTTAGAGGTTTAGAGGTTTAGAGGTTTAGAGGCTTAGAGGTTTAGAGGTTTAGAGGTTTAGAGGTTTAGAGGTTTAGAGGTGTAGAGGTTTAGAGGTTTAGATGTTTAGAGGTTTAGAGGTTTAGAGGTTTAGAGGTTTAGAGGTTTAGAGGCTTAGAGGTTTAGAGGTTTAGAGGTGTAGAGGTTTAGAGGTTTAGAGGTTTAGAGATAGGTCTAGGAGGGATTTTGGGGCTTGCGTTTGGATGCTTTGGGTTCTACTGCAAAGAAGTCTTGGCGTTTGGTTTTTGGAAGGTGGAGATTTCGGGGGGAAGCTTAGGGTTACTGAAGCTTACGTTACAGGGCATCTCAGGGAGTGGAAGCTCAAGGCTTACACGTATACGTTCAACTTGTCTTGCGCGTGCGCGAGGGCCATATCTACTCTTGCCCACGTGGCCCCCAGCCGAAGTCTTTAAAGAGGCCAGCATCATGAGCATCAGCGGCCAGCTTTTGCCCACGTGTCCCGAGTCGAAACCACACGACGCCAGCATCAGGAGCATCAAGCGGGCAGGTCTCTCCCAGAGCCCACGTGGCCCGAGGCCAGCATCATGAGCATCGACGGCGCCTTTGCCGACGCGTCCCCCACCGAAACCCAGTGGACAGCTCTTTTCTGCCCACGTGGCCCCCGCCGAACCCACCAACCCTTTGTGGCCCCAGCCGAAACCAAACGAGGCCAGCATCATGAGCATCAGCGGCCAACCTTTTTGCCAGCCGAAATCGAACGAGGCCAGCATCATGAGCATCAAAGACCAACCCTTAAGCCCACGCGGCCCCACCCCAACACAAACGAGGCCAGCATCAGGAGCATCAGCCAACCAATTTGCCCACGTGGCCACCGCTGAAACCAAACGTGGCCATCATGAGCATCGGCAGCAAATCTTTTCATCGTGGAACCAGTTTTACAGAAACGAGGTCATCATCATAAGCATCAGCGGCCGGCTCCTTTGCCCAGGCGGCCCAGCCGAAACCAAACAAGGCAAGCATCATGATCATCAGTGGGCAGCTCTTTTGCCCACGTGGCGCTAGCCAACACCAAACTTAAAAAATCTCTAAACCCGTTGAATTGTGGGAATGTCGCAAGAGGCCTGCTGCGGTAACCTGGTGTGACTCTGACGAGTGGGGATGAGATCCTGAGTAGGGCCTGGGTCTCAGGGCTTGGCATTCGAGATAGGGTTGAGATCTGAGGACGGCACCAGAGCGCGAGGATCCGACGGTGGAGAACCTGGTGCGTTGTTCGGGGATGAGGGTCCGGGTTTTGGGCCCTGCCGGATCTGAGGCTACTGCAGACAAACCCTGGACCCACAAACCAAGGAGCAAAGCCCCGACAAGAATCGCAAGCAGCCTCTCTGGTGTTGTAGGCCGCCTGCAGAAGGATGGCTAGGAACGCCTCGGATCCAAGTAAAAGTGTGGGAGTGGAGGTGTGTGTTGTGTGGTGCTTGTTGCTCGTTGCTCGTTGCTCGTTGCTCGTTGCTCCGTTGCTTGTTGCTTGTTGTGTGTTGTTTGTCGTGTGTCGCGTGTGTTGTGCGTTGCGTAGTGTGTGGAGTGTGGTGTGTGGTGTGCAGTGTGTGTTGTGGATGGGGTTGGGTTGGGTTGGGTTGGGTGGGGCGGGGCGGGGCCGGGCCGGGCCTGGCGTGGGTGGGTTGGTGGGGTGTTGTGTGGTGTGGTGTGGGTGGGCGGGTGGGTGGTTGGGTGGGCGGGCGGGTGGGTGTGTTTGCTCTCTTTCTCTCTTTCTCTCTTTCTCTCGCTCTCTCTCACTCTCTCTCGCTCCGTCGTCGTATTCTTCTTGTTCTTCTTGCGATACTGAAACATGTGTTGTTGTCATGTCTATGTGGTTCGGTATGTTCTCATTCTTCGTCCTCTACACAGCGAATGACCCATATCTCTGTACATATACAGAGGTAAACACCACGTTCATCCTGGCTACTTCTGAGGGCGGCCTGTGTTTACGAACCCACAGTTTGTGCCTTGCAGGGCATGCCCTCCCAAGCTGCAGAGTTGTTGCTAGTGAACAACCCTAATCCCTGAATCCTAACCCTAAACCCTACGTACACCCTAAACCCTAAACCCTGAACCCTGAACCCTAAACCCTGAACCCTGAACGAAATCCTAAATAAGTTAATCCGAGCTCCTGTTTAATCAAACCCCCCACATTTAAAGAATTTTTTTCGGCCGGAAGCCCGCCGGAAGACTACTTTCAATTAGGGTGGATTTCGTATGGGGATACCCCCCCACATTTAAAGGGATTTTTTTGGGGGGCGTTCAAAAATCTGTCGGCAGGCTTCTTGTTTTGCTTGCGGAGATGCGAAGCTACAGCACCTCAGGGATCTGCAGCCTATTGTTTTTAATAGAGAATCAATACAGGGCCATGGTCCAACTATTGCGGAACCCTGCATTCCTTATTGTGGGGGGGGGGGAGGGGGGGGGGCCCCCCCAATTAAACAGGAGCTCGGATTAACCAGTTCAGGGTTCAGGGAAATCTTCGGGCTCAGGGTGTCCCTGAACTGAACCCTAAAGGACCAAGGTGAAGCCCCGGCGTTTCAAGGCTGTGGGGCTCGAAAGTGCGGGTTTGGGGTTTAGGGTTCTGGGGTTTAGGGTTTAGGGTTTAGGGTTTAGGGTTTAGGGTTTAGGGTCCAGGTTGCAGGGGATCGGGTTTGAGGGCCGCACCTCAGCGTAAGTCACATCCAGGCTCGCCAAGTAGAACCACAAAAACTGGACACATCTGACCTCGACAAGTCCTAGGTTCTATACATAAGTATCTATTATATATATATATATATGTGTATATATATATATGTATGTGATGTATGTTATATAAGAATCAGAGATATTTACATATGTCTATATATATATATATATACCTACACATCGATGCCATGAGTTCTGGGTTTAAGGGTTTGGGGTCTGGGGGTTCAAGGGACGGCTTCAGTAGCCGCGTCATCAGTTCCAAAGTGACAACACGTGCCTCAAGCAGGGACCGGATTGCAAAAATGCAAACCCCCCTAAACCCAAACGCCCGAGTCAAAACCCTTGAGCCCCATAGACCCTAAACCCTGTAAAGCCCTGAACCAGCCCTGAAATCGTGAAATCATTTGGGTCTGCCTGCCTGGTGGGTGTGCAGAACACAACCGTCGAAGATGTGCATCAGCGTCACCCTGGGTGTTTGCGCCACTGGCAAAAAAAGGGGGGACTCAACATCGGATTGACTCAGGTGGGGGCTGGTTTCGAAGACTTCTGCGGGAAGCGATGGCGAGAATGATCTGCATAACGCTAGTTAGTTCTTTTGAATTCATATGGCTGAACGTTGCTCCTGGGCACGAGTTGTGCAAGTCTGGGAGGTGCTGACCGGTGCAATCTAAACCCCATGTGCAGGACACTGGCCCTTTTGCCTCGGTGACTTCGCAAGCACATACCGAATCATGCACCCAAACAGGTTCCCTTTCACTTCTTCCAGTCGTTTTATCCCTGGGAGCTCGGCACAAGCTTGTCCTTGCTGTAGTCTTGGCCCTTGGCCAGCGTCAGATGCTTCTGCATGAACCTCGGGAGTGTGGGCTCAGGGTTTATCAGTTTAAGGTTTGAGGGTTGCTTTCGGGTTAGCCCTCAGGGGGTCTTTCGGGATCCCCGAAGTCATAAACCAGAGGGTTTAGGGGATGATGCCCCAAGCCCAACAAATCCCTTAGCTGCTTGGGTCCCCTCTTTTCACCAAAACTTCAAGGTTTGATCTAGTTGCCCCAACACATCCCTTTGTTGAGGGGCAATCATGGTTCTTGCTGCCGGGACGTCGCCCATTTGTGTGGGCCATTTAGGGTACGCTCAGCCACTATCCTCCTCAGCCCCTAACCCAAACCCTAACCCTAAATACTAAACCCTAAACCCTAAACCCTAAACCCTACACATGACAGGCACAGCCTGATTGTTGGCGCCCGGCTCAAAGCACAGCATCATGTTGCAATCCAGGATCTGCGCCTTGGCATCCTAACCCTAAACCCTAAACCCCAAACCCTAAACCCTAAACCCTAAACCCTAAACTCAACTACCGAGCTGAAGACCTAAAGCTCGAAGCCGATCCCCGAGATTTTAAGGCTTCTAGGGTTTTATCGTGTACGTTGCAGGGTTTTTTAGGCTTTTTGGGTTTTATGGGGTTTAATAGAGTTTTGAAGTTTTGCAGGTTTTTATAGGGTTTTGTAGTGATTTTAAAGGGGTTTTAGAAGGCTTTGTAGGGTATTATGAGTTTCGGGCGTATAAGGCTCATAGGGTTTGTAGGGTTCGTAGGGTTTTTTAGGGTCTTACAGGGTTTTGAGGGTCTGTAGGGTTTGTAGGGCTCTTAGGGTATTTATAGGGTTTGCAGGGTTTACATGGCTTTATGGGTTTATTGGGTTTGTAGGGCTCATGGTGGTCCTATAGGTTTTTATAGGGCCCTCACGGGGTTGACAGGGTTTTTACAGGGTTTTTTGGGTTGTATAGGGCTTTGTGGGGTCTGTAGGGATTATAGGGCTTGTAGGGTGTATAGGGTTTTACAGAGTTTGTAGGGTTTGTCGGGTGTTATAGGGTTTGATAGGTTTCATAGGGTTTGTAGGGCTTCTAGCGTTTTATGGGCAATAGAGGGTTTGTACGGTTTACAGGGTTGTTAAGGTTTACTAGCAGTGACTAGCGCTCCAGGATATAAAAGTTGAGCTGAGTCTTCTTTTGGGGATGGCGGGCAGGTTCAGCGTCTGATTGTCAGCTGGAACTTGGTAAGAGGGTACCCTAACCCTAAACCCTAAAACCCTAAACCCTAAGCCCTAAACCCTAAACCCTAAACCCTAAACCCTAAACCCTCAACCCTAACCCTAAGAGGCCTGGGATCTGCGGGATCACATATGCCTCGGATCCCTTCTTTCGGGGCGGCGGCTTTGTAGTCGATCTCCTGCTTCGTGGCCTCCGGTGAGGCCCCAAAAACGTGGAAAAGACCCGTGAATCCTAGATCCCAAACCCTAAACCCTAAACCCTAAACCCTAAACCCTAAACCCTAAACCCTAAACCCCAAACCCTATGGCGGCGACAGGAGCTACTGGCTGCCAGAAGGCAAGATGGGTTTGAGCGCTGCTTTTTCTCGTCTGGGCCCTGTCGCCCATGCGGAAACAGGACGGCGATGCATCCAGTCTAGAAGCCTTCCGCATGCAAAGGCATCTATGGGATGATATGCTTTGACACCCTGGCTCCGGGATCCATCCACTCGCTTCTCGAGCTGTGGGAAGATGATTCATGCAGAGGCCGCTGCAAGGCTTACAGCCGAGCGCGCAGAGGCTGCAGCACGGCATTCAGAAGCAGCATCAACTTCTGACGCAACGGCTGCATCTCGTGTCTCCTGGCTCGGCTGCGGGGCTTCAATAAACTAAATTTTCCATGAATTACCACACAGGGGCGGAGGACTCGATCGCGGGCTTCCTGCACATAAAGCTTAACACGGTTCTCAAAACAGCCCGAGTCTCACCACACGCAGGTGATATGAGAAATATGGGAGCTGCCAAATGATCAGCTTCAGGGCATCGATCATTCTCGAGGCAGTCCGATCGCTCGACCCATGCCTGCCCCGCTGCGACCATACGGACCACATCGCAGGAAGATAGTCTGAAAAGGCCTTCACATCTCCCGGCGAGACCCCAAGTTTCTCCGCATCTCGTTCACACACCAGATCCTTGCTCGCTGAGCTTATGAGGGGGCAAAAAAAGATCAAGGAAGTGAACCCTTGGTTGCTAAGGTGTTGTATCATGCCCAAGAAGATAAAGGTTACCTGCTCAGCACTAAGGAACATGTACCGCTTCGAGCTCCCGAAAGTCCATAACCAGAAGTCGGCTGGATGCCGCCAGGAGCCAATGCCACTTTTTAACCTTTGGCCTCAGTGAACAAGGAACCTCCCTAGAACCACGGTAAAAAAAAACTCGGAAAGATATGTGTGTTAAACAGCTGAGAAAAGTATGAGACCATAGGGAACTAGAAGACAAAGGCAAAAAGAGAACCCCGGTCCAGCCAGTCCTCTAAGACAAGCCACGCATTCGCGGCGAAGTGCTGCTTGCACTGCGCGAGCGTCGGATATGAAAACTCGATGGTCTTGCCCACGCGGCTCTGGACAGCTTCGTCGATGCTGCTTCGCAGATTTGTGGCCATCACCTCAATCCGAGTCTGACTTTCTATCAACTCAACTGCACATGGAGAATAAAAAACAGTTGTAAAACGAAGCTATATAGGTGTATACTTTCCCTAAATCCGGTAATCCCTGCATTCTTGAACGCTGACTAATTCTGCGTTGGCCAGTGGCAACCACGATGGGTTTGGCATCACGAGGCCTGCTCTGCAAGCCATCGGTCCACTCCAGGAAAGCTCTCACAAGTTCCTTCTTCGCCTGGGGAGGCTCCAGGGCTCTAGGGCTTCGGGTTTAGGGTTTAGGGTTTAGGGTTCAGGGTTTAGGGTTTAGGGTTTTGGGCAGTCATTCGGTCGAGGCTTGAAAAATCGATGCGCCCAGGGCGCCTCGACTTTCACACTGTTGGCGTCCTGCATGCTTCTCCGGCTGCTGAACACTTGCTCCGCCTCGTCGATCAAGACTGCCACTCCGACCCCATCGGGACCAGATGACATCCTCGGTGATAACTAGGACTTGCAGAGTTTAGAGCTTCGGGTATGCAGGGTTAACGGATGGAGACACGCTAAATTGACGAACTCCTAGCTGAGCTGCCTGAAGCATAACAAAACAAACCCTCAACCATGACCCCCCCCCCCCCCACGACTAAATCCTGAAGGCCCTGAGTCCTCAACTACCCTAAACCGAAGCCCCCGATGATTGGATTGAAGGGCTTGTCAACCTCCTTCAAGGCGTTCTGCATAGCCGTCGAGGTGTTGTATCCCAGCTCGCCCAGCTTCATGTAAAATGGCTTGAGGCCTGTCAGAGCGCGCTATTAAGGTGTGGGTTTTGAAGTTCAGAAACGCGCTTGCTCTGTCTTCGATATGGGTTACTTTCGCCGCCGGCAGTGCCCTGCGAGAAAGAGAGAGAGAGAGAGAGAGAGAGAAAGAGAGAGAGAGAGAGAGAGCGAGAGAGAGCGAGAGAGAGAGAGAGAGGGAGGGAGGGAGAGGGAGGGAGAGAGAGACAGAGGGAGAGAGAGAGAGAGAGAGACAGACCTCCTACATCAAGCATCAGCAGACAAAGTCCTCAACATAGCACCCCTAAAGCCTCACTAAACCTCTATCCCAAAACCCCGCCCGCCCCCCCCCCCTCCCTCCTCCCCCTCCCAACAAAACAAATCCTCCAACCCCAACCCGAGACCGGAAATCCTGATAAACCCTAAACCCTAAACCCTAAACCCTAAACCCTAAACCCTAAACCCTAAACCCTAAACCCTAGACCCGGCAGAGCAAGCCGCCTCCCTCAGCCGCAATGACCTTCATCGCCAGGGTCTTTCCAGTGGCCGGCGGACCGCAAAACCTCGCTTCCGCTGTAACCCTAGGGTTTATAGGGGCTTTTAGGGAACCCAAGAATACAATTGAAGGGATTATAGTGTTCAGGGTCTAGGGCTTCTAGGAATTGAGGTTTGGGGTTCCCATCACCGAAGAAGAAGAATGCGCCATTGCTGTAACGGCATTCATCAGGGAATCTAACAGCTTCAAAAAGGAGCAAGGTGTCGACTGAGCATCCTCGAAACAGGTGCAGCTGAGGTTTGCCCTTCTTGGGGACTCTTCCCGTGATGATCTTCCTGGAAGCTGCCAGCTTGTCTTGATAAGCTCCGTCCGCGGACTTCAGAATACCTTTGCCCGCGCAGCTGCGAGGGAACTAGGAAAGAATCGGGCTTAGGCTTGTTTAGGTCCGTGACGACTCTCAGTACCAGAACGACAGGCCAGGCAAGCAAAAACTCTCCTGCGTGTCAGGACGCCTGCCAAGGACTGTTTCTTCTGCTCCGATTCAAAATGATAGTTCCTTGCGGCTTAGAGTCTCGAGCTTGTGTTTCATTGCTGACGGCTTAGGGTCTGAATTTGGAGGCAGAAGGTTCAGCAATCCAGAGCCCTAAAACCTTCAAGGCTTGGGTTTGTGGATTCAGGGAACTCAGGAAAGGATTCTTAGAGGACACGTAGATTTAGGGACTCTATCTGTCTATCCATCTATCTATCTCTCTCTATATACATATATATATATATACATACATACATACATACATACATACATACATACATACATACATACATGTGTTTATGATATAGGGCAGTAAGACTAAGGGTCCTTCTTCGGGCGCGTTGTGTCCCCGAAGGTTTGGGGTAAACCCTTAAGCCCTGTTGAGCCCACTAGCACCCGGGTCCTCATCGACACGTCAGCATCAACCTCCAGCGGCTGAAGCATTCCCTCCACATGGTCGCGGGCGGATGACTTCCATTGCGTCTGGGCCTTCTTCTGTCCTCGGCGGCTCGGAGATGCAGGGCTTGGGGCGATAGGGTTCGTTTCGGGCTTTCAAGATTCTAGGCCCTGAGCCCAAAAAGGCTAAAGAACGGGAACCCGGCCTCGACTGTAAACATGTCGGGGGCATGAGCCTTGTGACCCCGAAGGTTGAAGCCCACCCCCAGCCCTTACCTTCAAGCTGTTGGGTTCAGGTTTGGTACTAGGAGTCCTTAGGGGTTAACGAAGATAGGGGTACCCGGGGTCCCTTTAAGGGGCTTCTATTCTCTTTGGGTTCAGAAGGGGTACCCCTTTTTTGGGGGAAGTACCCTTATGAAATCGCTGAGTGTCCCTGCCCCCACTTGGCAATGATCTCCTCCGTTGCATCCGGTACTTTGTGCGGGGACCACTCCACAAAGCGCTGCGCCGCCGCAGAGTCTTTGAAGGTCACAAAGCCGAAAGGTCGTTGGTCCGCTGCCTTCAAACTCGTGGTGGTGACATGGATGCGATGCTAACCTAGAATCCTAAACCCGAATGCGATTTGGGGGTTTAGGGCTTAGGGTTTGTGCTGCAGCTATTGCAGAGATCGGATACAACAATGAGATGCCGTGTTTACTCAGGCCCAGTGCCACCTGCATGACAAAATCTAAAGCCCTCCCCACCCAACATCCCTAAACCCTAAACCCTAAACCCCAAAATTCCTAAACCCTAAACCCCTAAACCCCTAAACCCTAAGCCCTAAACCCTAAAGTCGCCTTCCACGGCAACCACAGATCTTCGAAGTCGCCATACCTTTGGAGGTACCCTTCCAGCTGCTGCCTTTCCACCACATCTCTCAAGGGACCTGGATAGGGCCAAGGGACCTGGATAGGGTTAGGGGCTAAGGGCTGTGGGCTTAGGAAGCCCTCATTGTATGGTTGACTAAACCCTAAACACCTAAATCCCCAACCCTAAACCCTGACAGCACTGGGGCAAATCCCGAAGCAAAAGAAGCAGAGCAAGAATCGAAAAGTACCCGATAAAGGCTCCGAAAGACAAGGCTCTGTATTCCCACAGCAGATCTCATGTCAGGCACACACGACTCACCCTAAGCCCGTGCCTAACTAAGCAGACCTAAATTCTCCTCTCCTTTCCGGAAATCCCCTAAACCCTAAACCCCAAATCCCAAATCCTGACTCAGATTCTACGTAATCATAGAGCCCCAAGACGGGCCCATCAATTTCGATCAACCCCCCCAACCATAAACCCTAAGCCCTCAGATGGCCAGGTGGCCCTTGGTGCCATCGCTGGCTCGAATGTAAATCCGGGACCCTGTGCTGCTCATTGCACAAGCTTTCGGATTTGGGGCTTGAGAAACGACAGCTGAGAGCAACTAGAGCCTCACCGCCTCAACGCCTCCACCCTGCCCTCACAACAAGAACCTTAACCCTACAAGTCTACTATGGCCCTCCCTATGGCCAGTACATGTACGTAAATCTGAGCTCACATCTCAACAGGATTCAGGACGTAAGGGGGTTTAGAGCGTCCAGAAATGCCAAGTGCACAGATTCCCTTAAGCATCCCGAATTCTTATTTTGCTGGTGGGCTGCCGTTTTACACTCCCCTGATTCTTAGGTAACCTGCAAAAACAAAATCAGAGTCTGCGTTCTGAAGTTGGGTTTGGGACCCTTTCAGCCCAGACTTAAGTGAAGCGCTGCAAGCCAACAGCATAGGACGAAAACACTGTACCATACACGAGTTATGGATCAGGATCGTAGGGATTACAGCTTTTAGCCTCCCTAAGCCCTAAACCGTAAACCCTAAACCCTAAACCCCAAGGGGTTTGGAGCCCGCAAACCGGCTCGACAGTCTCCATAAGGCAGGGCGCTAAGATTCCAAGCAAGAAGAAATCTCAAACCAGCCGTCCTCGCCTGCTCGCCACCGTCCCCGAAGACCTGCCACAGAAGGTCCAAATCGGAGACCGAACACCTCTAGACCGTATAAGGGGTGTCGAGGTTTAGGGTTTAGGGCTCCGTCCGAGGAAATATTCTAGTTCAGGGGGATTAGGGGTTCTAGGTTTAGGGCAAAAGGCCATTTGAGGTAGACAGGGCCGTATGGGGTATGCTCCGAGATTATCCCCCTTTGGTACCAGTGACTGCCCGAACGCTGACCCTGAATCCGAAGCCACTATATACCTGTTATATACGTACAACCCCCACCCCCGAACCCCTAAACCCTTAAATCCCTAATTCCCAGAAAGCCTCCGAAACCCTAGGTCCCCAAACCCCCTAAACCCCTAAACCCGCGAACCCCTAAACCTCTAGGTCCCTAAAGGCTTAAAAGCCCTCGCCAAGATCCCTTAGTCGAGCCATGTCTGAGAGAAACGTCGGACGCTGCTAAACCCCAAACCCCCTGAACTCCTAAACCCAAAGGCCCATAAAGCCTTCAAAGCCCCCTAAAACCCCAGATCCCTAACCCCCTAAACCGCGGGGAATCCCCAAACCCCAAACCCTAAACCCTAAACCCTAAACACTAACCCCTAAACCCTAAACCCTAAACCCTAAACCCTAAACCCTAAACCCTAAACCCTAAACCCTAAAACGACGTCGACCTCGTCCTCAGGCGGCAGGTTCTCCAGCTTGTTGATGTCAGTGTCGACCTGTACCTTGCTACTGTGGATGGACAAAATCTTGCACCACTTTTCAGACACGTCTTTTTGTGTTCCCCGTACCGCCTTTTTAACATTGGTTTAGGGTTTAGGGTTTAGGGTTTAGGGTTTAGGGTTTAGGGTTTAGGGTTTATAAAGGGTTTAGGGCACCGCTCAAGTAGTCCCAGCCGCCAATGTTAAGCAGGGGGTGCGGGGCTTGATGCCCCAATCGTTTGAAGTATGCATGTACAGGTGGTGCAAGATTTCGTCCATCCAGGGCTGAAAAAGCTCAGGGCAGTTTAGGCGTTTTAGGGTTTAAAGGTTCAGGGTTTAGGGGGTTTAGGGTTTAGGGTTTAGGGTTTAGTGGTTAGGGCTTAGGGTTAGGGGCTTTGGGGGCTTAGGGTTGAGCGGTTTTCGAGATTTGGGATTTGCTGTGTGCTACAGGGATTGGGTAGGGTTGAGGATTAAGGGGTTTCGGGGTGTAGGGTTTGGTTTGTGTTGAGGCCTAAGCCCCAAAACCTAGACCCGGTTTGGCTTGTCGTTGGAGATGCTCGGGTTTCAAGGTTGGTCTTGGACTGATAACTTCAGGAGGGGTGTTAGCGTTCAGCTCTGCGTTGCTGTTCCTGCATTTGTTGTGGGGGAGGGGTGGGTTGGGTGACTTTGGGGTTTCAGGGTTGGTTTGGGTTTTGGGCTACGAGGTGAATGCTTGGGAGGTGGGGATGTGAGGCTTTGGGGGCAGCAGGGTTTAGGGTTTCGGGCTTGGTGAGGCGAGCGCCCGACACGAGCGTTGCGGGTCAAGGACGGTTGCACGTGTTGTCCAGCTTCCTTTGCATTCGCGCATGAGACTTAACGGGTGTCCACCTGAACAATGCTCGAGGCGAAATGCTGCAGTGAGGTGGGAAACTGCAGTCCACCCAAGCTCTGGTCGAACATATAGCCAAAGGTCAGTGTCTGTAGGCTGCTCGGAAGCTGCAGCCCTTCGAAGCTCTGGTTGAACATGTCGCCAAAGGTCAAGGTCTGTAAGCCGCTGGGAAGCTCCACCCCTTGCAAGCTCTGGTCGAACGTGTCGCCGAAAGTCAAGGTCTGCAAGGTGCTGGGGAATTGCACACCTTGCAAGCTCTGGTCCACCGTGTCGCCAAAGGCCAAGGTCTGTAGGCCGCTGGGAAATTGCACACCCTCCAAGCTCTTCCTGCAAAACTCGAAGGTCAAGCTCTGCAGGCCGCTGGGAAGCTGCACCCCTTCCAAGCTTTGGTCAAAAAAGAAGCCACCAAAGGTCAAGGTCTGCAGGCCACTGGGAAGCTGCACCGCTTCCAAGCTTTGGTTGAAAGAATAGCCAAAGGTCAAGGTCTGCAGGCTGCTGGGAAACTGCACCCCTTCCAAACTCTGGTTGAAATCATGCCCGAAAGTCAAGGTCTGCATGCCACTGGGAAGCTGCACCCCCTCCAAGCTCTGATCGAAATTGTCGCCAAAGGTCAAAGCCTGTAGGCTGCTGGGAAGCTGCACCCCTTCCAAGCTCCTGTTGAACGTGTCGCCAAAGGTCAAGGTCTGTAGGCTGCTGGGAAGCTGCACCCCTTCCAGGCTCTTGTTGAAATTATTGCCAAAGGTCAGTGTCTGTAGGCCGCTGGGAAGTTCCACCCCTTCCAAGCTTTGGTCGAACGCATAGCCCAAGGTCAGTGTCTGTAGGCCACTGGGAAGCTGCACCCCTTCCAAGCTTTGGTCAAAAAAGAAGCCAAAGGTCAAGGTCTGCAGGCCACTGGGAAGCTGCACCGCTTCCAAGCTCTGGTCGAAACCGTCGCCAAAGGACAAGGTGCGTAGGCTGCTGGGAAGCTGAGCCCCTTTCAGGCACTGGTCAAACCAAAGGCCGGGGGTCAAAACCTGCAGCCTGGCGGGAAGCTGCACCCCTTCCAAGCTCTGGCAAAGATTCTCACCAAAGGTCAAGGTCTGTAGGCCGCTTGGAAGCTGCACCCACTCCAAGATCTGGCTGAATTCAAGGCCAAACGTCAAAGTCTGTAGGCCGTTGGGAAGCGGCACCCCTGTTAAGCTCTGGTTGAATGTTTCGCCAAAGGCCAAAGTCTGCAGGCCGCTAGGAAGCTGCACCTTTTCTAAGCTCTGGTCGAACGCATAGCCAAAGATCAGTGTCTGTAGGCAGCTGGGAAGCTGCACCCCTTCCAAGCTCCTGTTGAACGTGTCGCCAAAGGTCAAGGTCTGTAGGCTGCTAGGAAGCTGCACCCCTTCCAGGCTCTTGCTGAAATTATTGCCAAAGGTCAGTGTCTGTAGGCCGCTGGGAAGCTCCACCCCTTCCAAGCTTTGGTCGAACGCATGGCCTAATGTCAGTGTCCGTAGGCTGCTGGGAAGCTGCACCCCTTCTAAGCTCTGGTTGAACCTGTCGCCAAAAGTCAAAGTCTGCAGGCTGCTGGGAAGCTGCACTCCATCCAAGCTCTGCTCGAACTCACAGCCGAATGTCAAATCCTGCAGGCCACTGGGGAGCTGCACTCCTGCCAAGCTCTGGTTGAACTCAAATCCAAAGGTCAGAGTCCGTAGACCCATGGGAAGCTGTACCCCTGCCAAGCTCTGGTTGAAATGAAAGCCGAAGGTCAAGGCAACAACGTCAGCCGTGGCATCCGCGTCGTCATTCAGTCGTTTGCGTCCTATCGCTCGCTCTATGCTGCGTGCCGCGTGGCCGGCGCCCAGTTTCCGAGTCACATATGTGACCTCTTGGTCTTGAGTTTGTTGCAGCAGCGGCTGGTGCAGATCGAGGACACGATTACCTGAAGTCAGCACGATTGATGTTGGTGAAAGGCCCACAATTTCTGCTATCCGTCTTCGCACATCCAGCCCCTTGTCCTCATCTTCCACATCCAGCTCAAATGTCGAGCCGGCAAGACAGTGGATGGTCAATGACCGCATGCGGGCTGCAGAAGACTTATATCCGCCTCGACGTGTAAGGCAATTTTCAACAAGGCTCGATGCACAACGCCGAAGTGAGCGGATATTTGGTGCGGGTTTAGGGGTCTGGGGAACTGGGCACCTTATAATAACACCCTTTTAAGGACTTTATGGGGCCCTCATTCCCGAATTCCCTACGGAGCCCCAGCAAGGCAGTTTCGAGCCTGAAACATTTGGAGCACCCGTTATGGCAGGATTCTGAAACCAAAATTGCCAAAAGCGTGTTCGGGTCTAGCGTTTGGGGCTTGATTAGGGTTCCGGAAGCCTAGTTCCTAAACCCTACACTTTAAACCCTAGGCACTAAAACCTTAAACCCTAAACCCTAAACCCTAAACCCTAAACCCTAAACCCTAAACCCTAAACCCTAAACCCTCAGCCTTAAACCTTAAGATGCCCCCCAGGCATGCCCTTGCAGAATCGTCTTCCTTGTCATGTACAGAAGGCCCCGATCAGGGGGGGGGGGGGGGGGGCATGCCTTAGAACCAAAGATCTTGTTCTGTGCTGAACGCAAGCGATATACGATATATGATAAAAAATATATATATATATACATATATATATACATATAGAAATGTATATGTTGCCCCCCCCCCCCCCCCACCCACAAAAAAAAACAAAAAAAAAAAATTACGATCCCCCCACCCACCCCCCCCCCCCACACCCCCCACCCCCCCCACCCCCCCCCCACCCCCCACCCCCCCCCACCCCAACCCACACCCCCACCCCCACCCCACCCCCCCACCACCCCCCCCCCCCCCCCCCCCCCCCCCACCCCCCCCAGAGCATGTCACATGTCCGGGTAAAAGGATATTTGCTGACTAGTTTGATTTGGCAAGAAAATTTGCAAGGTTATGATGTATTATGTGCGAACAAGAGGAATATTTGCTCACAGTATTCTCGCGTCCCCGGGGTGTACATGAAATGTTTACTTCGCGTCACCTCTCCATTTTCTGTATTTGAAGTTGCAATACAAAAACACCTATATACGTACATGATGTGGGTACTTGTTATACTTTTTTCGCCTTTCCACAGGAGGCAAGCCCTACATATTGCAAACACAGGCATGACCTAGGGGATTAAGGCTTAGGGATTTAAGCCTCAAGCCCTATAGGGTCATAAGGTTCTAATCCTATAGGCAATGCCTAGACTCTAAACCCTATAGGGTTTAAACCCTAAAGGGCTAACCCCGTCAGGGTTTTAGAGATAAACCCTGAAAAAGCCCTAAGCTTTTTTACCCCACAGGGCTCAAAGGAATAAAAACCCTAAAACCTGAGATTTAAGTACTAATACTTTAATATGCATGTAAACCTATAAGGTCTCGGCATATCTACGTCAGCGCCTGTAGGTTCAAAGCCTTTCAACCTTTTGGAGCCCTGTTGGGGCTCGAGGCCCTGAAGGGTTTAGGATAATGCCTAAGCCTTCAACCCTGTAGGGTTTTAAACCCAGAAGGGCTGACCCCGTCAGGGTTTCAGAGATATCCCCCGAAGAAGTCCTAAGTCTATTCAAACCCTACAGGGTTCACAGCTTTAGATGCTTGAACTTGAGGCTTAAACTATGACTGGCGCACCATGCGTCGGATCAGGAGTATGAGCAGGAACTCCGTCAGTGCTTGCCTGGTTTGGGGTTTGGGATCCTAAGTCCTGAACCCTAAACCCAAGCTAGACCCTAAACCCTAAAACCCTAAACCCTAAACCCTAGGGCCTTGGGATTCAAGGGAGGGCTGTGGTTGGTGTGGCGTGGCCAGAGGCTACCTGGGCAATTCTCTCCTGAGGCTGGGGCAGTCGCGTGCAGAGGAAGAGGATCGCAGACGCCTCGTGTTGCCAAGCACCCTAAACCCTAAACCCTAAACCCGAAAGAGGGGTTTAGGGCAATGGAGCCTTCTGACTTCAGGCCCTTAGGGCTTAGGGTTTCAAATGGGCCTAAGCTTCAAGATGCTAGGTAGCTAAGGGGTTTAGGGTTTAGGGTTTAGGGTTGAGGGTTTAGGGTTTAGGGCTTAGGGGCTAGGGTTGTAGGGAAACAGGGTTTTGGGTGAGGGTTTAGGGTGGTTTAGGTTTTGGTGTTCGGTTTTGGGACTTGGGGGCTCTCGCTGCTGTAGGCATTTGGGGCCTTGGGAGCCTTCTGAGCAAGCCCCCCTGAGGCGCGAAATGCGACCTCTTGGCATTTTACTGCAAATCCACCTGCTTGAACATGCATCCACAAACCCAGCGAAGAACCCAGCAGAATCCAGTAACAAAGACGCAGCGAAAAAAGTCAATCGGAGAGACCCAGTGCTGGCAGGTCATGACATGCATGTAAACCCTAAACCCTAAACCCTAAACCCTAAACTCGCATCTTATCCGCGACTTTCAGCTCGAAAAAAGACCCAGCGAAGGGCGCTTGAAAACCCAGCGAAGAGCACAGTCACGTTGGAAACCCAGCGAGGAACTCATAAGCCTCGAGGGCATGAAGTAAATAAATAAAAATATATATATATATATATATATATATTTATTTGTTTATTTATTTACTTAATTATTTACTTATGTATTTATTTATCTATTTAACTTTATTTTTCTATATTTATATCAATATTTATATTTGTATTTATGTTTAGGTAGATACAGAATATATGCAGCAGACCCCCTAAACTCTACAAACCTTAGCCGGGAACATCAGGTTCCCAAGCCATGACATCCTCTACGAAGCGCTGAGAAACCTTTGTTTGGGGTTTTTATCGGGCTTCGGGTCTAGGCTTTAGGGTTTATAAGTTTTAGGGTTTCGTTCTGAAGCTTGCTCAACCCTAAACCCCTAACCCCTAACCCCTAACCCCTAAACCCTAAACCCTAAACCCTAAACCCTAAACCCTAAACCCTAACCCTAAACCCTAAACCCTAAACCCCTAAGCTAAAAAAGAACCCTGGGGGCGCTACCCAGTTGCGATGCCTCTCCACCTTGCAGCGATGGCCGAGGGGGTGGCTTCGCAGCTCAGAGTTCAGGGCTGCGGGTTTGGGGTTTAGGGTTTAGGGTTTAGGGTTTAGGGTTTAGGGTTTAGGGTTTAGGGTTTAGGGTTTAGGGTTTGGTGTGTAGGGTTTAGGGTTTAGGGTTTAGGGTTTAGGGTTTGGGGTTTGGGGTCTACGGTTTGGGTGTAGGCCCTGCCCAGGAACCCGGGCTGGGGGTTTCAGGGCGCTTTTTGGAGCGTAGGGCTTCGGAGTTTAACTGTTTAGAGCTTTTAGGGTGGTTCTGGGGGCCTCAAGGGCTAGGGCCCTAGTCTCAAACTACATCTCGTGACTGAATTGACGTGCGGCCGGTTCGGAGAAGCGGTCTCCTTGAGGTTTACGGTGCAGCGTCTGACTCTTAGCAGAGCATTTGGGAAGTAGGGTTTAGGGTTTAAGGTGCCATAAAGAGGTTTACGAAGAGGCTATAGAGGGGATATTATGAGGCCCTAGACCCCTAAACCCAAAGTCTTGAGAACAAATCCTAAACTCCAATACTAGGCTAAGCCCTATATCCCCCCTAAAGCCCTGAACCCCATAGACAGGTAGAACAGCCAACATGAAAATCAGAACATCTTCCAATGTATCCAGTTAAGAACACCAAACCCTAAACCCTGAACCCTAACTAAGCCCTAAGCCCGAAGCCCTAAACCCGAAACCCTAAGCCCCAAAACCTCAAACTCAAGGACCCCCACAGTACACCGAGGTCCGCGGATGGGCGGGAACCTGTCGGCCAGGAGGGACGGGGCTTTAGGGTTACGAAGCTTATAAGGGTTTAGGGTTTAGGGTTTAGGCATTTAGGGTTTTGGGCTTATGGGTCGCCGAACTAAGGAGGGGGTTTAGACTGTAGGGCTTAGGGCAGGGCTTAGGACCTGGTTTCTTAAGGAGGGGGCCAGTCTAAGGTCCCTAATACTCCCTTGCACTCCCTAGCTTGTTAAGCCCCCTTGCTTAAGGACCCTATATGGTAACTTCTCTAAAATATGATCCCTACGAGGGTCCTTATTATAAGGTGGCCCCTCTTATTTAGGGTACCCACAAAGTCACCATAATGTAGGGAACTGAACCTAGCCCTAAACCCCAAACCCCAAACCCCAAACCCTAAACCCCCTTGCTAAAGGGCTATATATACATATATACATACAATATCCATGAGCCTTGCTGGCACAAACTTGGCCTACACCCCTGTCCAAGCCTGGCATGTTCGACCTCTTGAGGGTCCGCGGGCCCTTCTTTGCAGGTTTAAGGTTTAGGGTTTAGGGTTTAGGGTTTAGGGTTTAGGGGTTAGGGCTAAGGGCTAAGGGTTTTACTGATTCATGGCCCAGAGGACAGTGAGGCTCTGCCCAGCCTCTGTCAAGCACACTTCGGGGTACAAGCAGGTCTTCAAATCAAAGCCCTATACTTACTGTTGGCTAGCAGGGAATGAGGGAAACTAGGGCCCTATATATATATATACATATATATATATATACACCCTTTAAGGTGTTATGTAGGGTGTCTCATTCAGCCATTCCCTACAAACCAACAGTAAGTGTAAGGCCCTGAGCCATCACGTCTAAATGCCCGAAACACCCTAAGGACCGCACCCTACACTTCAAGACCTGAACCCTAAATGCTTAAACCCTAAACGCCTATAAACGCCTTTATATGCATCAACACCTGAACATAAACACCTACATAAGCCCCAAGCCCTAAACCCCCCAAACCCCCCTGAACCCCCTAAACCCCCCCCCCCCAAAAAAAAAAAAAAAAAAATAGAACCCGTAAAACCCTAAACCCCATAAATCCCATATAAACACCGAAGCCCATCCCTGGACGACTGCCGGGGCCTTTCTTCAACGCGGCTGGCGAAGGACGGCCTTGGCTGGCAAGCGACCCTAAACCCTCAACCCTCAACCCTAAACCCTAAACCCTAAACCCTAAACCCTAAACATTGAACCCTGAACCCTGAATCCTAAACCTTAACCCTAAACCGAAAAACCTAAACCCTGAGACCAAGAGTTTAGGGCTTTGCGAAGAGGGGCTTCTTAGGGGGTTTGGGCTTTTAGGGTGTCTTTTAGCGGATTAAGGGCTTGGGATGGTTAGGGGCTTAGGAGCTTTCTAGGGACTTTCGGGGGTTTAGGATGTTAGCAACCTAGGGTGTTTTTTGGGGAGCTTGGGGTTACCAGAAAAAGGAGGCCTTCTTGGAAGAAACACAAAACTCCCTAAACCTCAAACCCCAAACCCAAAACCCAAAACCCTAAACCCTAAACCCTAATTGACTCAAGAGGACATCCTGAGCCACTTACACTGCGTACCAGCTCTGAGCCGCTGGCATGGCCGCAGGGTGCACCTGCTTATGGCATACGGGTTTGGGGGTTTAGGGGTTTAGGGGTTTAGGGTTTAGGGTTTAGGGTTTAGGGTTTAGGGTTTAGGGTTTAGGGTTTAGGGTTTAGGGTTTAGGGTTTAGGGTTTAGGGTTTAGGGTTTAGGGGTTTAGGGGTTTAGGGTTTGGGGCCTAGGGCTTAGGGGGTTGGTTCTAGGACTTGGCAAGGCCTTGGATCTTGAATGGAAGGCCTCCGGTTCATGGCTTGGGCTTTGCTGCTAGCTCCCTACACCCACAACCTGCTATCACATTTTCGCAAGCGGTCCAGCGAACCCTAACCCCTATGGACAAGAGACCCGAGACCTGAATTCCCTAGATCGCGTAGTCTGTGAAGCTACCTTATGGCGCTGTGGTCATCCTGTTCACGTATACTCTGCTAAGGAACCATACTGCTTGCACACATGTACATATCTAGAGATATAAACATATTTGTGGTAAGTTAGTTAAGTTCCCTAACTTAGCAGCAACCCCAGCTGACCTTGTTCAGCTACTCTGCCGATGCTCAAACAAATTCACGAAACTAGGCTGCAGCTCGCCGGGTGCTTGACCCCTAAACCAAACACCAAAGCTAACATGACAGATTTAGGGTTAGTGTTTAGGGTTTAGGGTTTAGGGTTTAGGGTTTAGGGTTTTAGGGCTTCAGGGCAGGTGGAAGGGGAAGGGGGAAGGGGGAAGGGGAAAGGGGGAAGGGGGAAGGGGGAAGGGGGGAAGGGGGGGGAAGGGGGAAGGGGGAAGGGGGAAGGGGGAAGGGGAAAGGGAAAACGGGAAGGGGAAGGCACATGTCTAAGGGCTTTAAGGGTTGAAAGGATGTCGAGTTTCGAGCAACCTCCCAGGCTTAGCTGCAAAACCCCTCTCAACGCGAACCTGGAAACCTCAACCCTCAACCCTAAACCCTACACCCCAACAGCTTAAACAGCCTCAAGCCCTGAAGTCCGAAGCTCAAGCTATACTTTAGAATCCGAAAGTGCCCGACCATCTCGAAAAGCCTTGAAACAACAGTGAACCCAAAGCTCCACGAAACTATCAAGGGTTAGGGATTAACTAGGGTTTCAGGGTTTAGGGTTTAGGGTTTTGGGGTGCATAGGGTTTAGGGTTTAGGGTTAGGGTTTAGGGTTTAGGGTTTTTGGTTTTGGGGTTTAGGGTTTAGGGCTAGGGTTTAGGCGCAGTGTAGCCTAAACCCTGAGCGTGGGCTTCGAAAACCTGCAGAGCCTCTCAAGCCCTAGGACCCTTAGGGTCTAGGGTTTGGGGTTTAGGGTTTAGGGTTTAGGGTTTAGGGGTTTAGGGGTTTAGGGGTTTAGGGCTTTGGGGGCCTGCAGGATTCTGCAAATTGCGTTGCAGATCCGCTCCTGGCAGAGCACCTCGCGCCGAGGGGGTTGGGATTTCCAGGGCCCAGGCGCCGGTGTGGGTTTAGGGTTTAGGGTTTAGGGTTTAGGGTTTAGGGTTTAGGGTTTAGGGGTTTAGGGGTTTAGGGTTTAGGGTTTAGGGTTTAGGGTTGAGGGGGTTGAAGCTTTGGGGTGTGGGGGGGGTGTAGGAAATCGGGGCCTCGGGGATTTAGGGTGTTGGCTTTAAGGAATCGGAACTTTTGCGTGTTGCAAGGGATTCTGTTTAGCCACTGGTGCCGGGATTGTGGGTCTTAGGGTTCAAGGCGCCCAGTGTTTATCGACAGCTGCTAGTGCTGTAGGGCTTCGGGGCTCAGGGTTTAGTGTTCAGGGTTTGGGCTTGTGGGTTCTTCAGACCCCCAAGACCCTGAAGGACAAGTCTGGGGATTAGGCCAGGATACAGGGCTTAAGTCCGTCTTTGTTTAGGGAAAAGGTTCAACTAACCCTAAACCATAAACAGCCTAAACCCTAAACCCTGAACTTATAAACCCTGAACCCTAAACCCTAACCCCAAAATATAAGGCTTAGAACCCGGCTCTTTTGCAAGGTTTGAAACCTACCCAGGGCCGCAAGGAGGGGGCCTCGAAAGTGGGTATCAGATCCACACAGCGGATGAAGCTGAAGTCCTGTCTCTGACTCTGGTTTAGGGTTTAGGGTTGAGGTTTAGGGTTTAGGGTTTAGGGTTTAGGGTTTAGGGTTTAGGGTTTAGGGTTTAGGGTTTAGGGTTTAGGGTTTAGGGTTTAGGGTTTAGGGTTTAGGGTTTCGGGTCTAGGGTGTAGGGTTTAGGGTTTAGGGTTTAGGGCTTAGCATTATCGGGCCGATGGGGTAGGTTTTGGTAGCCAAGTAACCTTGGTTTAATGAGGTTACCCCTTTTGGGGGTTGGTTGCCTCTACGAGCCTGGAACCAGCAAAAAGGGTCCAAAGGGTACCCGTGGGCTACCGAGGGGTTTAGGGCTTTAGGGTGTACAGGCGGTAGGTTGCAAACTCAGGGTACATTCCCGTACTGTAATCCTCGTCCGATGATAGCTCACTTTCCTATGAAACCATCATTGCGCTATGGGGTCCAAAGTTGGTCTCTCAGCCTTCCGCCCTCAACTCTACTCCCTGAAACCCTGACTCGCCCTACGCAAGCATTTTGTAAAAAAACCCTAAATCCCGAACCCTGGACCGTAAAACCCTACACCCCAGACCTTAAACCCTAAACCCTAAATGCTAAACCCTCAACCCTAAACCCTAACCCCTCAACCCTCAACCCTAACCCCGCAACCCTAAACCACTTGGGGACGTCCTCGGAGCCGGTCTTCCGAACGACGAAAAAGCATCGCGTCGGATGGTTCGGGTGGTCGCCTGGCTCTGTTCAGGGTTTAGGGTTTAGGGTTTCGGGTGGTCGCCTGGCTCTGAGCTGGTCGAGGATTTCGGGTTTATAGGGTCTAGGGAGTCTAGGGCCGTCTAGGGTTCAGGGTTCGGGTTCAGTATTCAGGAATCAGGGTTTAGGGATTAGGGTTTCGGGTTCAGGGTTTAAAAAGTTTCAGGGTTTAGGGTTTAGGGTTCCAGGTTCAAGGTTCAGGGTTTAGGTTTTTGGGGTCTATCCTAAGCTCTCAATTCCTGAACTCGAGGACTGAGATGTAAGCTTCCGGCCCACTGCCAGCGACTGACACCCCTGGGCCTTCACAGGCGTTGGGGGAACCGAGAGCTGGGGTTGCCATAGGGGTGTTTCGAGGTTTGGGGGGAGGGGTAGGGGTTTAGGGCTTCGAGGCACTGACCCTGAACCCTAAACCCTAGATTCATACGGGGTTCAGGCATGAACGTAGGCTGCGCACCTCAAAAAACAAGAGGGCTTCGGCGTGAAGCCCAAAATGCACAAACCTAAGCCCGGCTTAGGGCTTAGGGTTTAGGGTATAGGGCTTAAGGTTTAGGGTTTAGGGTTTCGGGTTTAGGGGGGGGGGGGGGGGGGGGGGGTTTTGTGATGCTCCAGGGTTTGGTTCTTCAAAACCTTTGGGGTGCTTGGGCTGATGCTTCTGGACGGGGGGGGAGGGGGGAGGGGCGCTTTGGCGGGCTCTCGGTGTACAGAAAGGTTCAGGGTCCAGGGTCCCTCACAACAGTGACTAAACACCAGACACTGCAGCTGCAACCTCTGGTTAGACAAGAAAACCCAAAACCCTGAGCCCCACAACCCTGAAGCAAACACTTTAGCCTGTAGGGCTTTAGGGCTTAGACAGCCCTAATCCTCTAAACCCTATACCGGCTTAGGGTTTCGGGTTTAGGTCCCTTTTTCCTGCAGATGCTCACAGAGGCACCGGTCGACGGCCTTCATCCAGGCCCGCGGGCGCGCGTTCGAGGGTTTAGGGTTTAGGGTTGAGGGTTGAGGGTTTAGGGTTTAGGGTTTAGGGTTTCCCCCTCCTGCGGCTTAACAACTCTGGGCTCCTGTCATGAACCTCTAAGGCATGCACCCTGAACCCTAAATGCTAAATTCGAAAAACCCTAAACCCGAAACCCTAAACCCTGCATGAACCCTAAACCCCAAAACCCTAAACTCTGAGGCTCACAAGAAGTCCCTGCCGGAGCGGGCGGAGCGGCCAGAGCAGGGAATGCGAGGTGCCTGGAGGAATTGCCTTGGCGTGGACTCTTCAAGGCTGAAGACTGCTAACGTTAAGGTTCAAGGGTCAAGGGTCAAGGGTCAAGGGTTTAGGGTTTAGGGTTTAGGGTTTAGGGTTTAGGGTTTAGGGTTTAGGGTTTAGGGTTTAGGGTTTAGGGTTTAGGGTTTAGGGCTTGGCATCAGAGGGTTCAGGGCTTGACATGCTCGGGCAGTTGCTCGACTTGTCCTGGAGCTTTTCACATCGTCTTACCTATTTGTCTTTCAGTACATGGGGGTGGGGGGGTTGCTCCAAAATACGGGCCCTTTGAAGGGGGCTTCTGAAGGATTGCATTAGATAAAGTTGCCTATAAGACGACCCGAATTGCCAGCAACAGAGCATACCTGCGGATTCAATAGCACAGTCGCACGAAGTCAGCAAGAAAAGTCCCCTCAAGGAGGACTGCAGCCGGACATTCGCTGCCTCTGCACATAATCACAGCGAAGCAATTCTCTAAACCCTAAAATTATACCCTTAAACCCTAAACCAAAAAACCCTAACGCCCTAAAACAAAAAAACAACGAAACCCCAAAAGCGAAAACTCTAAAACTCTAAAACCCTAAAACCCTAAAACCCTCCCTAACACCCTGAAACTCTAAAACTCCCAAACACCAAAACTTTGAAACTCGAAAACTCCAAACCCTAAAAACCCTAAACCCCCAAAACCTTAAAACCCGAAAGGCCCTAAACCCTTCCTACACAAACCGAGCAGCAGCCCCGCCGCGCTTGCAATGCCCAGCCGCTGCGCCAGCTGCCTTGGCTAGAGGGTGACATGGCTGGCATGGCTGACATGCCGTCCCTTTTTTTTGGGGGGGGGGGGGGGGGGGTTTAGGGTTTAGGGTTTAGGGTTTAGGGTTTAGGGTTTAGGGTTTAGGGTTTAGGGTTTAGGGTTTAGGGTTTAGGGTTTAGGATTTAGGGTTTAGGGTTTAGGGTTTAGGGTTTAGGGGTTTACGATATTAGGGGGTACCTCATTGGGGGGTGCTCATTATCAGGGGATGCTACTATTTGGGGGTTTCTATTGGGGTCCCCTATTCTCGCAAACCCCCACATGGCTGGCAGCATCCTGTCCCTTTTGGGGGTTTCGGGTTGGAAGCTAAAGGAACCTAAGTTTCTACTCTCTAAGACTCTAAGCCTTATAAGCCCCACGGCAAGGTCCCCAAACCACAACAAACGGAGACAAGCATGCCAAACAGTAAACCCTAAACCCTAAACCCTGAACCCTAAACCCTAATCCCTAAACCCTAGACCCTAACCTAAACCCGAAATCCTAAACCCGAAACCCTAAACCCTAAACCCTTGAAGTCAGCCGAGGCCGCAGGGGAGTTGGCTGCTGGCTCTCCGCGGCTTGCTGCTCCGCGTGCTTCAGCAGCTGCTGCCTTGGTTGGCCGTGTAGGCCCCCGGAGCAAATATTCCCCCAAAAGTTCAGAGTTTTCGGAGTTTACTACTAAACCCTAAACCCTAAACCCTAAACCCTAAACACTAAACCCTAAACCTTGAAATTGAAGGGAGATCTCAGAAATTCCCCAGGGCCGGCCTAGCTACAGATGCTCAGGCGCCTCCTCCTCGACCACCTGTTTTGCAGCTGTCGGGGTTCAGGCCTAAACCCTAAACCCTAAACCCTAAAACCCTAAAACCCTAAAACCCTAAAACCCTAAAACCCTAAAACCCTAAAACCCTGAAACCCTAAAATCCCAAAACTTTCAAGCTTGAAGGCCCTTGATGGCGGAGGATCCTCTAGGGCTTCTACCTGGGACCCTTCAGGTTTTACCCTTAAGTCTTGGGGTCCCATTTTTGGGATCCTTAAGGGAGTACAAAAGGGCCATCTTAGGAGTATATAAAGGGGAACCTTTAGGGGTACAACCTTAGGGGTACGAGTCTTCATCTCTTGAGATCTAGGGCTCCTTGGGCTTGTATGGTGCCAGTAGGGTTCTTTGGCGAGAATATTTCCACTAGGGCGTTTTAGTCTCAATGTGCGGCTTTGCTATTTCTTGAGACCCCTGTAAACCTTGTACGAGCTATAAACCCTGAGAAGCCCCAGGCCTGAAAGTTCCGTAAGCCCTATCAGGCCTGTTCCACCACTGCGACAAGTTAACCCTAAACCTTATAAGCCTCACTATAAGCCTTAAAGACCTTGGCCTTAATCACCCCAATCTGAAACCCTCACGTTAAGGCCCGAGCCTCGTACGCCGCAACGAAACGCCAAATCCCCAAATCCCAACCTCAGCTCTAAACCCCAAATCCCAACCCAAAACAACGCGCCCCTACCGCTGTAGCTTGAAAGCAAGCTTCTCAAGCCATCGAACTTCCGGTTTCGGGTTTGGGGATTTGGGTTTCGGGTTTAGGGTAAAGTTTGGGGTTTAAAGTTTAGGGTAAAGTTTATGGTTTAGGTTTGGGGTTTGGGGTTTGGGGTTTCAGGCCCTCCTTGTTGAGCTCCGACACGTTGGCATCCACAGACTCCCGGAACCTCGGGGTCATGAGGGGCAAAGGCCTATGTACTTCAAGGGCTCGACGTCGGGCCCTAGGGGTTAGAAAGTTTTGGCTACAGGGTACAGGGTAGTGGGTTTCGGGTTTAGGTAGGGTTAGTGTTGAGGGTTTAGGGTTTAGGGTTTAGGGTTTATGGTTTAGGGTTTAGGGCTTAGGGCTTAGGGTTTAGGTCCTTGCGCCCGCGCACGCCGCAATGTATTGCCGGTGGGGCGTTCTGTACAAGGCGATTGAAGAGCTTTAGCAACCATGCTCACCAGAAATAGCAGGGTGAGAGTTAGGTTCAGGATTATAGGGTCCAGGTTCAGAGTATAGGAGTTCTGGTTCAGTAGTGGTTTGGGGCACCAGTAGTGGTTTGTGGCGCAGGAAGCGCCTTAGCCCTAAACCCTCCAACCCGAAGACCACCTAATCCCCAATCCCTAATTCAAAAAATCGAAATCCGTATACCCTAAAGACTCAACCCCGAAACCCTAAATCCCGAAACCCAAAGAAGCTAAAATCCCTAAACCCTCAACCCTACACCGTAAACCCTAAACCCTAGACCATAAACCCTAAACCACAAACCCCTCATTTTCCAAGGAGCTCTTGCACCGTGTGCTGACCCAAAGCACGGCTGCGGCGCAGGCCAAAGCGCATCTCCTCCAGGAAGTGTAGGGTTTAGGGTTTAGGGTTAGGGGTTAGGGTTTAGGGTTTAGGGTTTAGGGTTTAGGGTTTAGGGTTTAGGGTTTAGGGTTTAGGGTTTAGGGTTTAGGGTTTAGGGTTTAGGGTTTAGGGTTTAGGGTTTAGGGTCTAGGGTTTAGGCGGTGTAGGGTTTAGGCTGGTGTAGGGTTTAGGCGGTTTAGGGTTTAGCGTTTAGGGGTTGCTTCTAGAGTGAGTCGCTATTTGGCCTTTAGGCTTTCATGGGTTTAGGGCTTGTACTTTGAACTTGAGGGTCTTGGGATCCAGGTTGTCTCCGCTTCTAGGCTCGGCTTCGACAAGTTCAGGGTTCAGGGTTCAGGGTTCAGGGTTCAGGGTTCAGGGTTTAGGGTTTAGGGTTTAGGGTTTAGGGTTTCAGGGTTTGGCGCTCTAGGTCTTTCGGGGTTTATGGATTTGTTTTTGTTCGGGGCTGGGGGCTTTTTCCGTGGTCCTTCTCGAAGCCCCGGCGCAGACGAGGGCGCTGAGCGAACTCCTCCTGCCACTTTAAGGGGAGTGAGGGGGGGGGGGGGGGCTAAGGGTAAACCCGAATTCAAACCTAAGCCCTGCAAACCCCAAGCCTTAAACCTTTTTACCCCTAAACCCTAAACCTTTTTCCCTAAACCCTAAACCCCAAACCCTAAGCCCCAAAACCCCCAGCCTGAAGAAACCTTTTTACCCCTAAACCCTAGACCTTTTTCCCTAAACCCTAAACCCCAAACCCCAAACCCTAAGCCCCAAAACCCCCAGCCTGAAGCTTCGGGTGCAGGCGTTTGAGGATGCTCTCTGGAGATAGGTCTCCATGTGGATCCTTGCGAAACCAGCCTGGTCTCAGCAAGGCCCGAGCGGCTTCGGAGTTTTAGGGTTTAGGGGTTGTGAGAGGTTGAGGGGTTTAGGGGTTTAGGGTAAGTTTAGGGTCTTGTAGGGTCTTAAGGCGTTGAGCGGGATCTGCTGGTGACTATCCGAGGGGTTTTACGGGTCTGTGCGCTTAGGAAATAGGCGTGTCTGTGTCGGTCGAACTACACCCTAAGCCCCCAATCCAAACTCCCAAACCCACAACCCTCAACTTTCCCTAAACTTCCAAAGCCTCAACCCTCAATCCTTAACCCTGAGCCCTAACCTTACCCTAAACTTCCAAACTCTGAACCTTTAATCCTAAACCCTAAACCCCAAACCCTAAACCCTAAACTCAGCCACTTCAACCCTAAGCCACGCCACCTCCGAAGAGGAGGGAGGTGGGCTCATGGCCATGGTGTCCAACAGTAAGCTCCACGTGGCCCAGATGCCCCGGCATGCCGTCGGCTGCTGAGAAATATTGGGTTTATAGGGTCTAGGGTTTAGTTTAGGGATTAGGGTTTAGGGTTTGGGGTTTGGGGTTTAGGGTTTGGGGTTTAGGGCTAGGGTTGAGGGTTGAGGGTTTCAGGATTCAGTGTTCAGGGGTTTAGGGTTTAGGGCGTCAAGTCAGTGAGGTGTATTTCGGGTGTGGGAGCTCACGATGGCGTGCTCAGGGTGTCGCACTCAGAACATCGGCTCGTCGTTTTGGGGTTTAGGGTCTGGGGTGCAGGGTTGCAGGTATGACATCTACAACTTGGAACCTATGATCCCAATCAGCTGCGGTGGGTAGCGCTTGGCCCCAAACCCCCACTTTTCTCGAGATCCACCCCGTCCCAACTCCTCAACCCTAACAACCTGTTTTGTGGGTTTGCTTAGGGCTTGGGGTTTTGGGGTGTCGGGTTTGGGGTTTAGAGTCGTTTCGGGCTTCAGGTTCCAGGGCCGTAGGACTTGTGCCTCAGCTCATTTTGAGGGTTTAGGGCTTAGGGCTCAGGGCTTAGAATTTTGGGTCTCAGGGTAGAATAGTCAACCCTAAGCCGGAGGCCTTTTCCTCGCCCCGCGGATGGTGGGCAAGGAGCTGGTACATGAACTTAGCATCCTGGCGCGAGGCGTTGCGGTTTGTTCATCTTTGTTGGTGTTTTTTCAGCGTAATCCCTAAACCCTAAACCCAAAACCCTAAAACCTAAGCACCCTATGCCCTGAACCCTGAACCCCGAACCCTAGCATACGTTTTGGCATTGAGGCTTTGAGATTCAGGCTCGGTCGGGTCCTGGCATCTTCCAAGCTGCATGACTCGGAAAATCTTGCACCCTAAGCCCTGAACCCTAAGCGCAACACCCTATGTGGGAGAACAGGGGAGCCTCTTCTTGCAAGTTGGGCGGGAGCTGAAGTACCGGTGCCCCAACACCAGGGAAACCCTAAGGCCCTGAAGCCCTGGAGCCCTCACCCCGGGGAAGAAAGCCATGCTGGAGGACCAAGCCCCGAAAGCGTTTAGAAAAATGTCCTAGAACCCTGACTCCCTGAAGGCCTACACCCTAAACCCCCAACCCTGAACCCTAAACCCCAAAACCCTAAACCCTAAACCCAAAACCCAAAAAACCCTAAACCCTAAACCCAAAAAGAACCTACACCCTGACCCGAAACCAAAAGCTGCGAAAGACAGCCTCCTGCTGCAGGTGCTCGCCGTTTTTGTAGAGCTTCAGAATGCTCTGGCACTTATCCTCCAAGGGCGCTTGCCGTTTGCTCTTCAGGGTTTAGGGTTTAGGGTTTAGGGTTTAGGGTTTAGGGTTTAGGGTTTAGGGTATAGGGTTTAGGGTTTAGGGTTTAGGCTTAGGGCTTAGCTATAGGGCTTAGGGTTTAGGGTTTAGGGTTTGGCAGCGCCTTCCGTAGAGTAAATCGGCACCGGGTGCAGGGCAGAGACGCTACTGGAAGCCCGAAACCCTAAACCCTAAACCCTAAACCCTTGTAGGAGGGCTCCTTGAGCATGGCTCTGTCGTCAAACTCTTCATCGCCGACGACGATGACCTTCCCGCCTCCCTCCTGGCCGTGGACGCAACTGGATGCTTCAAGACTCAGGGTTTAGGGTTTAGGGTTTAGGGTTTAGGGATCAGGGTTTCAATTCCCAAGCCCTCAATCAGACTCTACCCGATGAAAGAATAGACCCTAAACTTCTAGCCCCTCAACCCTCATTAAGCCAGATCCCCAACACTAAACACACCATAAACCAATAACCCCTAGCCCCAGGACTCTGGGGTTTAGGGTTTAGGATTTAGGCTTTGGTGGCAAACCAAAACCGAGAACCCAACCCCAAGACTCCAAAAACCTCGAACTCAACCAAACCCAAAGGCCTATAATAACCCGTACCAGCACGCAGGAGCAACAAGAAACCTAAACAAAAACCGAAAACAGGTAGGCAAGTACGGCAAAAAGAAACCTAAACCCTAAACCCCATTTTACCCTAAACCCTGGACCCAAAACCCTAGACCCTAGACCCTAAACCCCGTATAACTCTAAATATTAGACCCTTTTAACCCCCAAACCCTAAAACTGCAGTCTTGGCAGTCCGGGGAGCCTCCCTGCTTTTCCCCAGACCCCCCTTGGGCAAATCGTCCTCCGCGCCGGCGGCTAAAGCTTTGACCAGCACCTGAAACATTCAAACTGGGTTTAGGGCTCCGGGTTTAGGGTTTAGCAATTAGGGCTTCGGGTCTAGGGTCTCGGGTTTAGGTTTAGTTTACTTTTTAGTTTAGGGTTTGGAGTTTGCCCCTGACACCCCTAAGAAAAACTCCTAAAGCCCCTAAGCCAACCAGGGTCTACCCACATTACAACCGGAACCCCAACGTGTCAGAGAACTGTCCATGGTCGGTCTTAGGGACAATTATTAGAGTTCTGAGGAGGTTTTGGCTTCGCGGTTCTTGGGGGTTTGAAGGATTCAGGGCCTTAGGTGTTGGGGTTCGGTGGTGGGTTTCCGGCTCGAGGGTCTAGGGTTCTTTTGGGTTTCAGGGAGGGCCGCCCTAAACCCTAAACCATAAACCCTAAACCCTAAACCCTAAACCCTAAACCCTAAACCCTAGGTGGGATGTCCATTCCAGAGTCGGCTTGCCAAGCCCCGAAGCCCGGAGGGAGTAGCCTCCAGCACCGAATGCAGCTTCGCCACACCTGAGCACCCCAGAAAGGCCAACGCCCTAAGGTTCGGGGGTTGAGGGCTTAGGGTTTTGGGGTTTAGGGTTTAGGGTTCAGGGTTTAGGGTTTAGGGTGCTCCGTCCCCCCCCCCCTTTTTCATAGAGCTTCCTGAGTCCGCCCAGACCCCTCCAAAATCCCATTCCGGTACCGCAATTGCCGTAGTTAAGTGAACGGCAGGGGGAAACCCATGTTCTTGCAGTGGTCCTCTTCAGGAGATTCTTCCCCTCTGACTATGGAACAAACGATGTAAGACCCAAATTACAACCCCAAGCTCTGAACCCCAAACTCCTAAAAACCAAGCCCTTTTCGACTTAAGCCCTCAACCCTTAATCCCAAAACCTGTATCCCCTATTATGATACTTAAGCCTTAAACTCCTAAACCCTGAGCCCTAAACACTAAACCCTAAACCCTAAACCCTAAACTCCTAAACACTAAACCCTGCACTGCTCCCTGAGCTCGAGGCTACTGGAGGCCGTCTCGACGGCCTACTTCAGTCTCCGGGTTTTCGAGGGTTTTCGGGGGTCTTGCAGAATCTTACAGGGGGTTTGGGGTTTAGGGTTTAGGGTTTAGGGGGGGGCGTTCACAGACAACTGGGCTTAATGGAAACTTGGCCAGAGCCCGACACCCTGTAAGGTAGGGGCCTGAATAGCTAGAACAGGTTTTTGGAGGGTTATTGGAGTATTTATACAGGAACCGTAAGGGAATAGTATTTGTAGTTATTCCGACCCCTATATTAGGTATAAGGTTTACGGCTTAGGGGTTCAGAGTCTCGGGTTCGTGGTTTCAGAGCTTCGGGCTTGTAGTCTTTCATAGGCCCTAAGCCCTCAACCCCTGTTAGGGTCTTAAGACCCTAAGAGTTTCCAGGCCCTGAAGCTCCAAAAGGTCTGAAGCTGAGAGACCCGACTGCGTCAGAGCCCCTCAACCCCAAAGACTACTCTGGAGCCCCTAGAACCCTGAAACCCTAGAACCTTAGAACGCTAGAACCCTAGAACCCTAGAACCCTAGAACCCTAGAACCCTAGAACCCTAGAACTTCGAGAACCCTAGAACCCTAGAACCCTAAAACCCCTAAAACCCGAAACCCTGAGGCCCTGAAGACGAAAGTCTCAAAGACCCTGAGAGAGCTCACCCAAAAAGAACAACCTCGATACCCAAGACCCCAAAACCAACCCCAGAGCCTATAAACCCTAAACCCTAAACCCGACAAGCCCTAAACCCCCCCCAAAAAACAAAATTCAAAAACCCTGCCAAACTCCGAGCAACAAGGTTCCAAAGCCCTCCAATCCCAGGGTTTAGGGTTTGGGGTTTAGGGTTTAGGGCCCCTAAGCCCTTAAAACCCTGAACACAGAACCCTTCCCACCAGCGCCGTGAGCTGCTCGGCAATGAGGGCATCCTGATCAGCGATCACGGGGTTCAGGGCTTAGGGAGCTTTCAAAAACATCGGGTTTAGGCTTTAGGGTTTAGGGTTTAGGTTTTTGGGGGGTTTAGGGTTTAGGGTTTAGGGATGTTGAGGTTTAGGGCGTTTAGGGTCTGGGGTTTCGAGTTTACGGTTCAGGAAGGCCTTAAGAACAGTTCATCAGATCTGGGACACGATCGATTCAGCCCACGTCGTCCCCTTCGTCCTCTCAGTTGACACTGGGTCGCACTGTATACGTGAGCAGAACCCTACGTATACCCTGTACCCTAATTATACCCTAAACCCTAAACCCTAAACCCTCGTGGCGTTGCTAAAGGTCATCCTAAACCCTAAACCCTAAACCCACCCTAAACCCTAAACCCTAAACCCTAAACCCTACACCCTAAACCCTAAACCCTAAACCCTAAACCCTACACCCTAAACCCTAAACCCTAAACCCTAACCCTTAACCCTCAACCGTAAACCCCTTAACTCTCAGGCCTAACCCTCTCAACCCTGAACTCTAAGCCCGCTAACCCTCAATCCTAAGCAACTTAACCCTAAACCCTAAACCAAGAAGAGTTTCTTCAACCCCCTAACCCTGTAGTTTTGGGGCTTCAGGGTTGTGCACGACTACTTTGGGCTGCGTGTGCTAGGATAGGGGTTTAGGGTCCAGGGTTTTGAAATTTTGGGCTTATTGCTCAGGGTTGGGGCAGTTTCGGGGCATCTAGAGGTGGCCCGGCTGGCAGTGGAGGCCTTCTTGTACCACAGACTCACGTTCTGCAGTCGCTTGACAGCGTCTGGATCGCCATCCTTACATGGGCAGCCCTCCCCACTCGAGCTTCGGGATGGGGATCTGTACTCGATATAAAATAATTTATTATTATTATTATTATTATTAATATTTATATATATATGACCGATTTCTATCATAATTTATTAATAAATTAATAAATAACTACTGGGGTTTAGGGTTTAGGGCTTCTACGTTGAGTCTTACTTAGATTCTTGTGGAGACGCCTGTTGGGAAGAGCGGGGCGGGGTGTTTGGGGTACCCTCAAGCAAAGATGTTGTTGGGTTTAGAGTTGTAAGTTATAACCCTTGCAAGCCTCAAAACCTAAAAGCCCCTAATCCTGCTCTGCATGCCAGGACACTGGGATGGTCGATTCTGCACCTCCGGTTTTAGATGTCTAGCGCTTGCTTGGGGGTGCTTGCTGCCCAGTCGGTAGGCTTACACTCAGGTGTTCCTGTAGATGATGGAGGCCCCGCGCTTATCGATCCCAACTTCGTTCAGTGCAGTGCTCGGATGTGGAAGACGACCGTTTTAGGGTTTAGGGTTTAGGGTTTAGGGTTTAGGGTTCGAGGGTTTAGGGTTTAGGGGCCTGTGGGGGGGGTTCTCGGGTTGTCGGTTATAAGGTTCCAGGGTTGTAGGGACCAAGGGTTGTAGGGTTTTAGGGTTCTAGGGTTTATATAAGGGTTTAGGGATTATCGCCTATGCAAAAACCTCGCAAAACACACTAGCGCCGCCAGTTTAAGACTCAGGCATCGTCATCGGAACTATTGGAGCTACTTGAGCTCAGCTAGTAATGCTTTGCTCTTCCAGGTTAGCCATGTTTCAAATCAGCTGTCTTAATACGGCTTTATGTCTTGGATGGGCAAGTGGCCACCGCAAGCAGCTTCCCTTCATATTTGCTAGCGCGATGCTAGCGCCAACCTAGCGCATATTTCGCCGCATGACTTTAGAATTTTGGCACGCCGGCAGTATGCATCAGGAGCAAGTGGTTTAGGGTGCAGGGTTCAAGGTGTGTAACCCAATGTTCCACAGTCTTACCTAAGCCGCAGCCTATACTACTTAAGCTTCCCGAAGCTGGATCGCTCTAAACCCTAAACCCTACACGCTAAACCCTAAAATGTTAGCCTTTGGAAAGGAACACCTAGCGCCACGCTAGCGCTATCCTAGCGCCTACATGGGGAAGAGCCTGAAACCTGCATATACGCATGGTGCCGCCTTGTGGCGAAGACATAAACCAGCAAGAGCGGAACTTCATATCGCACTTCCATCATATTTTACATACATGGTATTTTGACGTCCGCCCATATGGGGATGGCGTTATAGGCTTAGGAAGTTAGGGTGATAGGTTGATAGGGTTCAGGCTTAAGGGTTCTTCCGTTCTTCCAGCCTGGCTTTGCGGAGGTGGAGTGTTGCGGTTTTGGGGTCTTGGGGACGGGCTGTTCTTTCTCATTTCAAAAGAGCTCTACGCCTCGAGCCATGCTGTAATCCCGAAGATATGTCAGCAAACTCTGAACCCTAACCACAGCCTGAGACACGAGCATCCAAAGTGCCGAAACCGTATAAGACAGGGGGTAAGGAGCCACAAAACAACAAAGCTGAACAGCTTTGTCTCGCCAAACTTGAAAATTCGATGTATTCTTTTGCGCTTAGGTCCCTAAACCCTAACCCTAAACCCTAAACCCTAAACCCTAAACCCTAAACCCTAAACCCTAAGGCCCAAACCCCTAATTTCTGTCCGGCCTTTCCAAGGGCTCATGGGACATGGAGCTTGCCGGCTGGGCAAGGAGTGTCGGATTTGTTCGTGCGAATCCGGGAGGTCGACAGGGTGGTTCGGGTTGAGTGTTCGAGGCTTAAGGGCTGTGGGTTGAGTTGAGTAGCACACGTGGCTCGTGAGGCTTCAGTTTAGGGTCTATGGCTCCTTCTCAAGCCTCCACATTAGGTTTGGCAGAAACCTAGGTGGGGCTGTGTTGGGCGTGGGCTGCGCTGATGGTTGAGTAGTCCTTGTTGTGTTTAGGGTAAGGCTTGGCACCTTTAGGGTTTAGGGCTGAGGGTGGCTGAGGGTTTAGGGCTTTTAGCTCCCGGGCTTAGGAGCAAGATGGTAGGATTGACGTTGGACCGATGCTGGCGGCGCGGACAAGAGCGGACCAGCTGAGCAGCTTGCATGTCATGGAGCCCTTGCTTGCGCCCCACCCTACCCCAAGATTCCACCGTAGTCATAGAGCTCACAGGGTTTACAGGATGTAGGAAGCATGGGAAAACCTGAACCCTAACACCCCTAAATCTCTACAGGGCTTTAGGCACCAGGGGGATCAGGGGGGTCCGAGGCGTGAACTGGGGGTTGAAAATCTTCCCCGGCGCACAGCAGCTTGGATGCTCCCTTTTTTGGAGCTGGGGGCAACTCTCCAATGAAGATACGACCTACAATGGCAACTCCCAGTGAGACCTCGAAGCTTATTGTACCATGTGCTGCTCGGGGCGTTGCAACTCGGGTTGCCTAAGGTTGGATCGTTAACTGCAGGGTTGCTGGAATGCCTTCTAGGGCATGTTTTCAGGGGTAGAGTTCAGGGATTAGGGCTTGGGGCTTAATATGGGTTTGGGGTGCATGGACCTAGGCTAAGATAAGATAGGTGAGCCTAGCCAGCCACTACCCAACTCTCTACACGCTCACGTTCTCCGTGCGCTTGAAGGCGTCCGCATCAATTCCTTGGCCACTTCGCACAGCATCCCAAAATCCTACAATATAGGGGCCTTAATAACTTGGTTGCTGAGATCACAAGCCCCGAAAAGTGTACACTTTCAGTTCTACAGGGGATTATAGTATCCCAAAAAGTGTAAAGTGTGCCCACTCAGTTACTAAGATAAGTAGAATACTACTAATACTTACTCCGACCCCTATAGTACCCTCAACGATGAGGGTTCAGAAAAGCGCCGAGCAGTGAAGGACACTAACGTGCCTCCCTCCGGCTCTTGTGGCTTGGGGGGGATTGACCGGGGACTGATAAGGTTTAGAAGGGAATTTATGGGGGCTTGAGGAGGGTTGAAGGGTTTCAGGCTCGTGTGGAGCCTACAAACTGATATTGGGCCAAGCCCCGAACTCCACTCCACAATAGGGTTTAGAGTTTAGTGCTTCGGTGTCTTGTTCTTGTCTACCTGATAAGATCCTATAATACTCAGAACCCATGATGCTAGAGCCTAAACCGAAACACCACAATCCCGAAACAACCCTAAACCCTAAACCCTAAACCCTAAACCCTAAACCCTAAACCCTAAACCCTAAACCCTAAACCCTCCAAAACACCTTATTTTTGGCCAGCCCTGGTCTGAGGCGGCGACGCTTGAGCATCGACTTGAGCTGCTTCAGAGGACCCACCCTCAGCAGGTGAGTTCAGGTCGTTGGTCCTAGAAACCGCTTGAGGGTTTAGGGTTTAGGGTTTGGGGTTTAGGGTCTGGGGTCGCTTGGGAGCTTCTTGCGGGTGGCTTGGGGCTTCTCCAGGGGTTTAGGGTTTATTATCCCAGCGACTTGGAATGCGGAATGCTTCAACAAGTGAAAATGGAGGGCCATGTACCCCAGGCTCAAAAGGGGCTTAGGGCTCAGAGTATTTGGGTCTAAGGGTCAGGTATTTCAGGTTTTGGCTTTGGGCTCTGGGCCCTACAAAACAAGACTCATGGCTCTGGGGACCTCTATGAGCCCCCGAAGACACCCGAACGAACGAAGTCCCTCTTGGCTCTTCTTAAGTGTAGGGTTTAGGGTTCAGGGTGTGGGGGCTGGGGCTGGGGCCCGCCGTATCCTTAAGGCCTTAGATGCTTCACGCAACTTTGCGGAAGGGAGGGGGGGTGCTTCTAAATCCTGTCTAGGCACCCCAAAATCCGAAACGCCAAAATCCCGAAGAATAAAAAACGAAGCCCCAAAACATCCCTGAAGCCCTTTCAATGGTGGGCTTGGCCTAAACCTTAAGCTCTAAACCCTAAAAAAACCTGAACCCTGAGCCCCTGGCTCATAGAAGTCCTTGACACCGTCCATGATCATGGCCTGCAGTAGCGGAAGGCTGTCGGGCTTTGAGTGAAGGGATTTGGGGCTCAGGGTTTAGGACCCCCCGGTGCCTTATCGTACTTCTCAGAGGCCCTTTGGGGCTTGGAGGTTCAGGCTGCAGGGCGGAAAGCCTGTGAGGGGTTTGGAGTTTAGGGTTCAGAGTTTCGGGTTTCGTGTGGGAACTCTGGATCCTAACTTCCCCACGCATGCATGAGAGTTTAGGCTCCATCGCCTCCGACCCCCCCAACTCTTCTTGCGCCCATCTTGCAGGTTGCGATGTCCAGGTTACAAGTTTTGGGAGTTCAGAGGAACCCAGGCATAGCAAGCGTGGCATTTGTATTCGGCTCTTCGACCCTAGATAAACCCCACAAAAGGAACATAACAGGGACTGACTCTTTCCTTTATTTTAATCTAGGGTTCATTCCTTTCGTTTGATCTAGGGTTCACTTGTTGTCTTTGGGCTTGGTGTTTAGGCACAAGTGTCGGTCAACACTTTCGCCAAAGATCCGCGAGGTGGCCAGGTTTAGGGTTTAGGGTTTAGGGTTCTGGGTTCTGGATTTAGGGTTTAGGGTCCCGTGCTTCACATTGCACTTTATCTGGCCGCACAGAAACTTTGAAGGTTCCGCATTTTCTGCATGGAACGTCATGGATGCAGGCCTTCTCCATTCACGACATCCCAGCAAATCCAATGGGGTAAATGGAGAGGTGACGGACCCTGTATTCGGGCAGTTCTCGAAATTAGGGTCCCGTTTTTGGGCGTCCCTACATAGTACGGCACCTTATGGAAAGGAGACCCCCCAACAGGGACCCTAATTTTATTGAAACTATAAACCCTCAACCCTAAACCCTAAACCCTAAACCCTGAACCCTGAACCCTGAACCCTAAACCCTAAACCCTAAACCCTAAACCCTAAACCCTAAACCCTAAACCCAACACCTTGCAGGACTTAGGGCCTACAGGCCATGGTGCGCCTTAATTGTGGGCTCCCAGAGCACTTCGTTGGTGAGCTGCATCCTGGCCGGCGCAGGGGATTTGGGCTTTCAGGGGTTTAGGGTTTAGGGTTTAGGGTTTAGGGTTTAGGGTTTAGGGTTTAGGGTTTCAGCCCTAAACCCTAAACACTGAACCCTAACCCTGTAGGGTCTGGGTTTTGGGGCTTGAGGGCCCTCAGAGCTTCAGGGTTTACGGTTTCAAGGATAAGACTGGTACTGCTACGGTGCCGTGAGGTTGATTAGGCTTAGGCCTTCCAAAATCCTACAACACAACCCCAAAACCTGCAAGTAAGTAGAGCTTGTGGCGGGGGTTAGGGTCGAAGCCTTCGCTTCTGCTGCAGACCGACGCCTGAAATTTCCGTTTTTCCCAAAGCCCTAAGCCTTGAACCGATGAAGTATTCTGGCCGTTTTGCTGCATCATCGAAGCCCCAAAACGCAAAGGCCCTAAGCCGTAAGCCCTTGAGGTTTTGGGGGGGTTTTGGCGGGGTTTTGGGGGGGTTTAGGATAAGAGTTGAAGCCTGAGCTCGCAACCCTAGGCACAAAACTCCAACCTCTGAGCGCACCGGGCTTTGCTCAGCCCCTTGAGCTAAGCTCAGCCCCTGAACCTTTCTCCCGCAAGAAGCCGCAAAGCCCCAAAACACCTCCCGAAACCCAAAACCCCAAAGGCCCCAAGACTTCCTTAAGCCCAAAACCCTAACTCAACCCAAACCCGCAAAAGCCCGGGCCCAAACACCCACGCGTTCTGAGTGGATCACTTCATCAGCTCCAAGAACGACGCGGGGTCAGCGCCTTCCTTGACCTCACCATGCAAAGCCACATCCGGGAGGGTCTTGAAGGAGCCGACTCTCAGGGGCGCAAACACAAACGAACAAATAGCAACAGATGGGGAGTGTGCCCTTTTTTGCCAGACAACCGTCAACGATGCCCCGTTAGCATTTTGCTCTGATACTAGCAAATCTTTGGAAACAAGAAAGCTAGTTCATATGCATAGTCTTCTGCAGACCGAGGATTGACTTCCTCGTTGTCACGGGCTTGGGGGGTCCAGGTCTCAAGGTTTGGGGTTTGGGGTTTAGGGTTGCGGGTGAAACCCTCTCGCGGTTTAAAAGGGCTTTTCTGCGCTTGCTGACCGGGATATTCTGTGTGTCACGTCGCTTTGCAGGTTGCCATGCTCTCAGTCGAAGCCTGGTTGCACAGGCATTAAACCTTTTGATAGACACAGGAGCTTCGGTCTCAAGCAAGACCACCCCCTCCCCCACCCCCCCCCCCCCCCCCTCTCAAGCACCCCTGCCCCCCGCCCCTCCCCCTCCTCCCTTCCTCCCCTCGCCCCTACGACAGTCTAAGAGACCCTTCAAGACACTGAACCCTCCAGAGTTGCATGCCTTAAGTCTAAGAGAAGCCCTTTCAAAACCTAATCGTCTGAACTCGGTTAAGTATGTATTTACATACAAGACATTCACAATAAACAAGAACTCGTTCTGGATTTAATGAAGGTGTTCTACGCCAGAGGTGGGAAATATATCAACCGGAACTTCGGCAAGAGTGAGCTTTCTTGCAACGCTTACAACTTGTACATGTTTGTGGCATTTGGGGGCTTAGGGTTCTTCACAAGTAACATGAAGGCTTGGGGGACCCTCAGTCCCGAACCACACAACCACACAAGGAATTCTTGGAGGAGGTCTCCAACTTCCCCTTAACCCTAAACCCTAAGCCCTAAACCCTGAACCCTTTAAACCCTTTAAACCCTTTAAACCCTAAACCCTAAACCCTAAACCCTTAACCCTTCAAACCCTAAACCCTAAACCCCAACGCGCCCCGGAGTCCCGAGAGCCGTGCCCTCTTGCCGTTGACGTTGAAGTACAAGCTACACCTTTTGCAGCTTGGGGCTCCCAGATTGGGGTTTGAGATTGAGGGTTTAGGGTTTAGGGTTTGGGGTTTAGGGTTTAGGGTTTCGGGTTTAGGGTTTAGGGTTTAGGTTTAGGGTTTAGGGTTGGCATGTTCCCCCTTCTTTTCCTAGCAGCCCTGAATCGGGATTATGGTAACCCCCCCGAGTATAATCCTTATTAGGGAGTAGGGATTCTAGTAACCCCCCCAGTATAATCCTGACTAGGGAAGAGGGATTATAGTAACCCCCTAGTATAATCCTTTTTCGGGAGTAGGGACTATAGTAACCCCCTAGTAGAATCCTTATTAGGGAGTAGGGATTCTAGTAACCCCCCAGTAGAATCCTTATTAGGGACTGTTCGTAAAAGGGAGAACATCCCAGCTCATAGGGGTTGTAGAGCCAGCTGCCAGGCTGCCAAGTTTGTATACCTCTGGTGCCAAGTGCTTCAGACCCGATAGTATACGTGGTTTAGGGTTTAGGGTTTCGGGTTTATAGGGTTTAGGGCTTAGCAACGAATTTGAGAGCAGGTGCTCAAAACTCGGTAAGACAGAAAGACGGACTCAGCGATCTGGGGGGCGACGGACGAAGCGCGGGTAGAAATATGAGACACGCGACGAGACATGTGCAAAGAAGAGCTTGACAGAACCCCCTACCTGAAAATTCATGAACCCTAAGCCGTAAACCCTAAAGCCCTACAAACATATCTTATCTGCAAGCTCCGAAACCCCGCAACTCCCAAATCCGAAAAACCCTGACCCTAACGCCCTGGAAACATAAAACGAATACAAAACCATCAAAGCACCAAACCCTAAACAATCTACAGCCCTAGAATCCCTGAAGCCCCTGAACCAAACCCCGCAATCGCTGCAATTTGGGATGTTCCCCCTTATACTAACAGTCTTTAACAGGTATTATAGTACCCCAATTAATTATAATCCTTACTAAGGACTGCCAGAATACTCAACCCTAAAAACCCTAAACCCTAAACCCTAAACCCTCTACCCCCTAAACCCCTAATAAGGGGGGGCATACCAAGGCACAACCCTCACTCAAAACCCTAAAAACCCTAAACCCTAAACCCTAAACCCTCAACCCTAAACCCTAAACCCTAAACCCTGAACCCTAAACCCTAAACCCTAAAAGCCCCAAAGGAGCTCCGGCCTAGGAGGGGTCATCTTCTGCGCTGCCGCATCCAGAGCTCGGGAGAGTTGCTCCTCTGGGTTTAGGGTTTAGGGTTTAGGGTTTAGGGTTTAGGGTGTAGGGTTTAGGGTTTAGGGTTTAGGGTTTAGGATTTAGGGTTTAGGGCTAGGGGGGCGGGGGAGGGTGGGGGGGGGGTGGGGGGGTACCCCGCTTTACAACCAGAACCCCCACTTTACAACCAGAACCCCCGCTTTGCAACCCGTGAGCCTTTCCAGAACGCCGACTTTGGCAACCGAATGGGCAAGCTGCTTGACAAGCCTTTATGCTTAAAGCGTCAAGACCTGAAACTCCCACCACCCTTTAGAGCAACCATGCACTTCTGAAAGTGATGATGGTTGCAATGCGGGCGTTCTTAGCGCAAGCAGAAGCTCGAGGAGAGCTAGTCTCTGTTTATTCTGATTTTAAAGGCTGCGGATTCTGATCTTGAGAATGGTGTGCGCGGTTGTAAGGTGGGGGTTCTGGTTGTAACAGTGGGGGTTCTGGTTGTAAAGGGGGTTAATCACGGAGGGGGAGGGGGCAGGGGGGATGGTTTGGGGTCTGGGGCTTAGGGTTTGGGGTTTAATGCTTAGGGTTTGGGGTTCAGGGTTTGGGTTTGGCTTTGGGGTTTGGGGTTTAATGCTTGGGGTTTGGGGTTTAGTCTCGAGGGGTTGGGGGTTTGCTTTAGGTGGTCTCGGGCCTTGGTGTAGGGTTTAGGGTTTATGCAGGGTTTAGGGTTTAGGGTTTAGGGTTTAGGGTTTAGGGTTTAGGGTTTAGGGTTTAGGGTTTGGGGTTTGGAGGTTTGGAGGTTTAGAATTAGGCGCCGAGCCGGGGCCTTCTGAAAGCATAGCTACAAAATGAGGAGCTGAGTATGGCGACAATATCTTGATATTTTGGGATGTTCACCCGTATACGAGCATATTGTAGTACACGGAACACCCCAATTGATAGTCTTGTTAGTCTTTAGGATCCCGGCGGCGGATTAGCTTTGTGTAGCGGTTCTTGGGGCCATTCGGGATTTTTAGTTGGGCTCTTGGGGGCTCAGGGGGGTTTAGGATGTAGAGGGGATGAGGGCTTTGGTGCTTATGGGGTTGCTGAGATCACTAGGGTTCTAGACTCTCCTGAGGTTTAGGGTTGGGGGCTTAGGGATCTTGAACTACTGAATCCTTGAGCGCTGAAACCTGCAACTTAAGCAGCATCTCTCACAGTGCTTGAAGCCAACCGCACTGAAGTTCCCAAGAAATGGTTGCCCCAAAAGAAATAAAGCCAAAACAAAGACCTGAACGAAAAACAACGGAAGAAAGCTGACTCCAAACCCTGAACCCCAAGGCCTAAACTTACTAGCTCTAAATAGGGAACTCGGGAATGAGAATCCACGTAAACCTTGAAAGGGGTGTATAGGGAGATTTGAAGGCCAAATCCCTTGCTTACCCTCTACAACCCTTTAAAGGATCCTGTGTGCCCCATATGGCCTACTAAGAACCTCTATATAAGTGAATAAGGGACTATAAAGGGACCTTCAGTCCCCCATTCCTTTTTAAGAACCAAGCAAGCAAGACTTCCCGAAACGCCGGTCCTGGGCAGGGGCCATGAGAGGCGTGTGGAAGGCTCCACTCGTCTTGATCGGACGGGCCTCCAGAGCACGGAGGGTTCAGAGGGTTTGAACCCCCCTGCACCCCAAACCCAAAAAACCCTAAGCCCTAAACGCTAAGCCCTAAACCCTAAACCCTAAATCCTAAACCCTAGCCCTAAACCCGAAACCCTAAAACCCTACCCCCAAACCCTATACCCTACTGTGGGCCTGCAATGCCCGGGCAGCCGTGGCCCGCTTGCAGAGGTCGTCGACGGCACTCTTCGTGCCGGCCTTGATTTAGGGTTTTAGGGTTAGGGTTTAGGGTTTGAGGGTTTGAGGGTTTGAGGGTTTGAGGGTTTGAGGTTTGAGGGTTTGAGGGTTTGAGGGTTTGAGGGTTTGAGGTTTGAGGGTTTGAGGGTTTGAGGGTTTGAGGGTTTGAGGTTTGAGGGTTTGAGGGTTTGAGGGTTTGAGGGTTTGAGGGTTTGAGGGTTTGAGGGTTTGAGGGTTTGAGGGTTTGAGGGTTGATAGGGTTTGGGGGTTTGAGGGTTTGAGGGTTTGAGGGTTGATAGGGTTTGGGGGTTGTTGCTTTTGCTCGTTGGGGGGTTGAGGGTTGAGGTCTATTCTGAACTTGAGCCCTAGGTTTCAAACATCCCTTTTAACTTTTTTGAGATAGAGATTCCGCAAGGGGGCGCGCGAGAGACTTGGGAGGCTGTAGGGCTCAGGGGTAAATAGAGGAGATCCTGGCTCTAGGGAGCTTAGGGCTGGGGGGGGGGGGGGGGGGGAATTGTGCGTGTGGCCCCTCTTTTGCGTATAAAATCGGGGGTCCACCGGAACAGCTTTCTGGGCTCCCAGCGCAGGTGAAGCCGGACGGAAAGAGGAAGTTGGCGACCTTTTGCCGGAACGGTGTGGGTTTGTTGGGCGAAGTCCTGAATCCTAGGCCCGCGCCTTGATCTGCAAACCCCAAAGGCCCTAAACCCGTGAGGGCTTAAGCCGGGAACTCCAAAACACAGAATCCCAACCCTGAGCTCTAAGCCATAGGCTCCCAACAACAAAACAACCCTTAACCCGAAAACCTCAAACGCTAAGCCACACAACCCGACTACCCCAAGCCTCAAAACCCATGACTGCCCTGAGCCCCGAAACCCCTTCAACAATTAACCCTAAACCGCTGCAAGCCGCGGCACTTTGCATTCGGCTCCGGGGGTGGTGTCTGCGGCCTTGGCCTCTTGGCAGAGTTGGTCCACCTGATGCAGGCTTCGTGTGGCGTCGGGGGGGGGGGGGGGAACGCTGAGCCCTGGAATTTAAGAGCCCTGAACCCTAAATCCTCAGTCCTAAATCCTAACCGCTAGACCCTAAATTCTAAACTCTAAATCCTAAACCCTAAACCCTAGATCCTAAACCCGAACCCCTAAGCCGCTTGTGAGGGTTTAACGAGGGCTGCCAAGGGCTGCACAAAGGGGTTCTGGGACCCGAGTTCGTGGAATTCAAAGGTTTAGTGATACATTCTAGGAGATAACAATAAGGGTGTGGAGTAGATCAAGGTTTAGGGTTTAGGGTTCAGGGTCTAGGCTTTCGGGAAGTTTATGGGTCCTGGGATTCGGGGTTTAGGATTGGCCATACAGTCTGAAGGTTTTTGGGTTCAAGCGTCGGCCCTGATGCCTTGAAACCTGAAACCCAATACCCATCCATATGGCTCACAGAGAATCCGAAAACCCGACCACCCTCACCCTTCTATCTAGGTGGCTTTGGTGGAGAGAAAAAGCTGGGTTTAGGGGTCCCTAAACCCAAAACCCTGAACCCGAAACCCTAAGCTAGTTTGCGAGGGTCAGGGGTCAAGGCCTCCGAGTCACGTTCCCAAGGTTTAGGGGAAGGCTCAGCCCTAAACCCCAAAACCTGTCCCAAATCTTTGAACCGTACACCACTACCTGGCACTAAACACTAAGCCACTCCGAGCTCCTAACACGAAACCCCCTCAACCTAAAACTCAAAGCACCAAACCCCTCCTGAACTTCTGGCCCCTCAACCCGAATCACCCTGAACCCTGAACCCTGAATCCTAAACCCTGAACCCCTAAACCCTAAACCCTAAACCCTAAACCCTAAACCCTAAACCCTAAACCCTAAACCCTAAACCCTAAACCCTAAACCCTAACCCTAAACCCTAAACCCTAAACCCAAAACCCTAAACCGCATGTGTATACAAAGTTATATCGGCCTTGGCTCGATCAAGGCCTGCAACCTTGTGCACGGCATTTTCGAGCTACTGGGACTTTGGGCTCGATGGGTGTAATCCCTTCCCCCTAATACTATAATATAACCTTTTTTTTTTGGGGGGGGGGGGTTTTAGTATGAGGGGGTCGGGGGGGTTTAATATGAGGGGGAAGGGATTCGGATGTAGGTAAGGCTTCGTTTGAGGGGTTTGGGGAGCATTCGCTGGCTTCCCGGCGCAAACGTCACAGGTGGACTTGGCTTGCACCTAAACGTCCAACCCTCCCGTGGCGTCAAGTCTCAAGCCTCAACTGGTCAAAGGCTTCGGGCTTAGGGCTCAAATCACCACCAGTCTGCATCTGAAGATGCCAAGTTTGAAACCGCTTACGACGGTAAGGCCCTTGAAGAATCATGCCTGTTAAAGCTGGAGGGTCGAGGGAAGTAAGGGTTTAAGGGTTTAAGGTTTTTAGGGTTTTTGGGGTTTGTAGGGTTTTGAAGGTTTTAGGGTGTTTAGGGGTTTTAGGGTTGAGAGATGAAGGGCGAGGGTTCAGGGCTTCTCCGGAGCGGCAGATTTCGCGTCGTAGGCTGGTAAGATGAACGGCCTATTTGTTGAATTAGGATGAGTATCTGGGGCATGATAACTTACGGGGGTGTTTTGGTAGTTTATGCTATAATACGTATATCGGGCTTCGCAGGGACTTGCTTCGGCTCCTACATTGAACTCATGAAGCCTGAGACCAAACAATGGCAACTAAGGCCCACACAGAGCACATGGCTTGGGGCGTTCGCTTGGAGGCCTCTTGCATGGCCTCGTCCAAAGCAAGAGAGTTTGGTGCAGGGTTCAGGGTTCAGGGTTCAGGGTTCAGGGTTCAGGACTCAGGGTTCAGGGTTCAGGGTTTAGGGTTTAGGGTTTAGGGTTTAGGGTTTAGGGTTTAGGGTTTAGGGTTTAGGGTTTAGGGTTTAGGGTTTAGGGTTTAGGGCTCACGGCCTCAGGGATTAGGGTTTAGGTTTTGGGGGGCCCCTTTACACCCCTAGAATAGAGTAGAACCTTATTGTCAGGGCCCCCCATCCCTCTCGTCGAATTCTCGGAGGTCCCCATACAGGAATTGGGGTCCGGAGTCTCTAGCGTTTAGCGCGCATGGTTGGAGTGGCTGAAGGGGTAATACAAAGGGTTTGCCTAGGTCTTGGGCTTGAAATGAGTTGCTAAGGAGCTGTGGTGAAACTTTGGATATACAAACTCCTGATCTTGAGTGTATCTACGGTTCCCTATAACTATATAGGTTTGTTGCGTGTCCTTCTGGCGATACTAGTTATCATAGCTCGAACTCTAGCTCCATATGTAGGATGACTCCGCAGACTCTGAAGAGGAAATCGCGGCAGAGAGCCTCTGCTCTCAGCTGTACCAGCTTGAGGCCGTCTTCGAAACTCAGCACCTGGAGTAGGGGTCAACTTTGCCAGGATGACGAGGTCAGAGCTCCAAGCATCCTAGAACATCCCTCTACCCAATATGAAGGATGAGCTGTTGATTATCGGGGGGAAGTTGGGCCTTTGCAAGGGCTCACATTCCTAAAGCCTAAGGCCTCCGAACCCCAAATTGCACCGGAAACCTCTGTCAAGATTTGGGTGGGGACTTGCAGACATACAGATATGTATGTGTCTATGTAAGGGCTCACATGAAGGGGGTAGACCTTCTTAGGTTTAGGGTCAGGGGGAACTCCTTACCTGACAATGCCAGACAAGATCTCAACCCCAAGAGTAGCGCACCCCTGCAGCCGCGATGGCCGTGTACTCGCCCAGGGAGAGGCCAGCCTTGGGTTGGGGTTTAGGGTTTAGGGTTTCGGGTTTAGGGTTTAGGGTTTAGGGTTTAAGGTTTGGGGAAGCCCCACCCCTAAATCATGCGCCCCTGAACCGTAGACCCCAGACCCCTAAACTCAAGTCTTGGCCCCTACACTCGAGTCGTAGCCATCTACAAGACCTGAACCAGGCAAAACGCAAAGGATGTTGGGCGGAGAAGGCTTCAAAAGCTTCGGAGTTTGGGGTTCGAGGGCTTGGCGTTGAGGGGTTTAGGGTTTTTGGGCGTAGGACCTGAGAGTTTCGGTAAAGGCCTGAGCTAAGCCGTCCGAATGCCTCTTTCAACCTGCAAAGGCCGGGGCCATGCAGAATGGCCGGTCCACCACATCCGGCCTAGTCTCGCGGAGCACCTGCTGAACTGCTTCGTCCAAGTTCAGCGCGCTGGGGGTATGGGGTTAAGGGCTTAGGGTTCAGGACTCGGGTTTTGGGTGAAGGGGCACAGACGCGACTGCAGATGCTTGTGCACAGGCTGAGCCTCTCAAGAAAATCGCGGAGTTGACTTGGACTTGTTGGTTAGGGCTGACCTTGAGCCTTCAAAGGTGTGGGGAAGGCCTCCACGGCAGCTAATCCAGCCAAGAACATGATGGGCTGGCAGTACCTCAGGGGGGCCAGGTGTGGCTTGGTGCACACAGAAGGACTACTTCGTATCTTAAGCCCTGTTGAAGGAATCCCATGAGAACAAGGCGCAGATAACAGGCCTGGCTGCGATGATGGTTTTGGTTTAGAGCTCCTGTGAAGGCGTACATCGACAAAGCATGCGCGCACGCAAGGGCAGTCCAACCTGGCACAGGCCCAAACTCTGTGACAATGAAACTCCGGTTCGCGGGATTTGTGAAGAGCTTGCAGTAGGCCTTCGCATGATGGACTGCTGCATTTCTCGCCAAGAATTGTGGCTGCCTTGCCGCTGCCTTCAGGGCCATCGCGGTTTCGAGTTTGTCATGGTCAAAGGACTGGCACCGGCGACACGACAACATGTGCCACCGTGCAGCCTGCAATCACCTGTCACGACCAGCCGACATCAAACCGCCGAAGAAGATGCCGAGCCGTCCCAAACAATGTGGCGCTCTGCGACTGCAACACGTGAAGTACTGATCGTTTTGGGCCCTGTTAGAAACTGCATGCACTTTGTTTCTTGAAGGTCACAGAACCACCACGGTCGAGAACAAGGTATATCCAGCAGCATGACGAAACTAAAGCCGAAACCCTAAACCCTAAACCCTAAACCCTAAAACCTAAACCATAAACCCTAAACCCTAAACCCTAAACCCTAAACCCTAAACCCTAAACCCTGAACCCTAAACCCTAAACCCTAACCCTACGAAAGCGACTCGAAGGCTGAGCCGCCTGGAAAACTGGGGGTCGGCCAAAGATGCAAGACTGTACGACATCCCTTGAAAAGGCATTTGAAACACCTATGACTTCTCACAAGACCCTGAAGGCTAAGCACATCCTAGATCATGACGCATGAGACAGCCTGTTCAACACTACAGTAAACCCTAAAACCCGAACCCTAAACCCACAACCTAAGCCCGAAATCCTACACCCTAAATGGGGCACTGGGTTTCTTCCAGCTTCTCCGCAGGGCCATTGAGGCAAAGCTCACGTGGGTCCCATCCTCTGGACAAGCTCCAGTCGATAAATATTTGGGCTTCTGAAAATTTGTTGGGTGTCTTTTTGGGTACCCAGCTCCGTTAGTAAAAAAGGAAACCCCAAAGGGGGCCGCAATTCTGAGAAACCCCCGAGACCATAAACCCGGAACCCAATATGGCGCTGGGGAGGGGGCTATTAATTAAGGCTCAGGGTCTCTTGTTTGGGGCGGCTTCGGGTCAGTTTCGGCTGGGGTTTGGGGTTTAGTGCTGAGTGTCTAGGGCTTCGTGTTGGGGGTAGAAGGCACAAGGCCTGTGGCAAAGGTTTTCTGCACAACGCTGGCTACGTGGTTCCTGTCTTGACAATGTGCTCATCGGTGACACGGGACGTTTGCAGAGTGTGGGCGCCGCAAGACCTAGTCTACCCTACGCGCTACAACACCCTAGGGTTTAGGGTTTAGGGTTGAACTAGGGTTTAGGGATTCACACCCCCGAGCTCCTGGAAAACCCCTGCTGCAATCCTACACGATTCCGAGAACCGTGAATAGTATGCTCCGACAACCTCAAGAATTAAAACATGGAGTGAGAATCAAAAGTTTAAACAAATCTGAATTCATTGAACCCCATAACCCTGAAACCCTAAAACCTTCAAAGTCAACAAGCCCGAACACCCTGAACACCGAAATCCCTGAACTCCTTAGAGGCGAAATCCCGAAAGCCCAAAGCCAGATGGGCAGTTCTCATAAATTATGCTCTCTTTTAGGGTACCCTAAATATCAGGGGCCGCCGTCTCAGAAAAAAACAGTGACCCCAAAGGCACTATAATCCCTACTTTGGAGTAGACCCTGCAGAAAAACACACATACATATGTATGTATGTATATATATATACATACATATATATATATATACACATATATACTTTTTCGATAGAACTAGCTACACGAGGAACCCAGAAGGCACCAGAATCCCAACTTTGGAGTCGAACAATGTATACTAATGTATACTTTTCAGGTAGAGCTATACGAGGAGCCCAGAAACACCCCAGGAATTTAGTGAGCTGGCCACATCGACGAGCCCGGCCTAGGATGGTCTGCGCGCGGCTCAGCATACTCTTGACCTTGGGATGAACATCGAGGCCTTTAAGGGTGCAGGGTTTTTTTCTGTATTGGGGTGTAGGGTTTAGGGATTAGGAGTTCGGGTTTAGGATTTAGGGTTTAGGGTTTAAGATTTAGGGCTTCGGGTTTGGGGTTTAGGGTCTAGGGTTTCGGGTTTGCGGTTTATGGGGGGCTGTCGCCATTGGGATCCGCCCTACAACCTCACCCAAAAGGAGAGCCCAAATAAGACGCAGACGGCAGGGCGTTCCATAACGTCCTTCAACATGCCCACCTGATGCAGGTGGAGAGGATTTAGGGTTTGGGGAGGCTCTTAGGAAGGAATGTGGGGTTTAGGGTTTAGGGTCTAGGGCCAGGTTTAGGGTCTAGGGTCTAGGGTCTAGGGTCTAGGGTCTAGGGTCTAGGGTTTAGGGTTTAGGGTTTAGGGTTTAGGGCTTAGGGTTTAGGGCTTAGGGTTTAGGACTTTGGAATTCGGTTCGCCAAATCATCCTTGGAAGGGTTACAGGGCACCAACTTACCTCTGTAAAGAACTCGTAAGAAAAGCTTAGATCTTGGAAAGCGACTGTTCCTAGAACGCCTGAAAAGTCCTGCTTTATGGTTTTAGGGTTTAGGGCTTAGGGTTTAGGGGTGTTCTAGAATGATGTAAGTGATTGAAACGAGGGGGGGTGTAGAGATGAGGGGTTGAGGTTTCAACAGGCTTGGGCCATCGTTTTAGGATTCATGTGGTTAGGGTCTGGTGATTGGGTTGCTTGGCGGCAAATCCCCCACGGGCTCATGGAAAATCATCGCCAAACCCTGCAGATATGCACTCTTAAGCTGAAACCGTCAACCCGAAACCCTGAAACAATCCGCAACACCCTCTTAAAACCCGAATCTCAACGTTAAAGCCCTAAAGCCCGAAGCCCTAAACCCTAAACCCTAAACCCTAAACCCCAAAACCCTAAAGCCCCAAACCCTAAACCTTAAACCCTAAAGCCCCAAACCCTAAACCCTAAAACCCTAAACCCTAAACCCTTACTAAACCCCAAACCCTAAACCCTAAACCCTAAACTCTAAACCCTAAACCCTGGCCCTAAACCCTAAACCCTAAACCCTACAGCTCCCGAGGTGCCGGCATACTGCGAGCCCTGGCCAGGAAACAGGAGCGCGACCGGAAGAGGCGGCTCCTCCATGGAGAGCTTAGGGTTGAAGGGTTTAGGGTTTAGGGTTTAGGGTTTAGGGTTTAGGGTTTGGGGTTTAGGGTTTAGGGTTTAGGGCTAGGGTTTAGGGCTTGAGGGCTTTGGAGTTTTCGGTTTGTGGGCAATGCAGGGTTTACGGGACATTTATTGCTTTAGGGTTGTTGGGGTTTAGTGACGTCGGGTGCCTCGGTGCTCAGGATTTAGGGCATGTGTGCTTATTGGGCTTTGGATTTAATTATAGGGTTCGGTGTGCGGGCTTTCGGGCTTTGGGTTTGGGATTGACTGGCTCTGAAGTTGCAGCAATAGGAGGTAGGAATCGGGGTTGCGGGAGCTTAATGGCCGGGGTCATAGGGAAGGCCAATCCAGGGATGGGTTGGGAGGGCTCTAGGGTACTGCTATGGGATTAAGGCCCATCTTCAAAATCTAAACCCTCAACCCCAAACCCCAAACCCCAAACCCCAAACCCCAAACCCTAAACCCTAAACCCTAAACCCTAAACCCTAAACCCTAAACCCACAGACCCCCCAGCCTTCTTCACGGGCAGCTCGACCTTCGACCTGAATTGGGGCCAGCTGCGGTTTAGGGTTTAGGGTTTAGGGTTTAGGGTTTAGGGATTAGGGTTTAGGGTTTAGGGTTTAGGGTTTAGGGTTGGGGGTTTGGGGTTTCGGGATTCGGGATTCGGGATTCGGGTTTCAGGGTTAGGGTTGCCTTACGACATGACGAGACCCCTCTTAGGCCCCATACCCCGAAAGCCAGCAACCCCGATTCACCCGAAAACCCCACACAACCAGACCCACCGGTACTCTAAGTCCGCAACCCCTACACCCGAAACCTTCTAAATCCCTAAAAAGCCTACAGCACAACCACACCGAAACGGCAACCCTAAACCCTCAAGCGCTTAGTCGCTTCGGAGCCTTAAGCCTAAACCCTAAACCCTAAACCCTAAACCCTAAACCCTAAACCTTGAAACGCCCGGGAAGCCTGCAAGAACCACCGAGCTCGCGGCATGGGCAGGTCCAGCGGACGCTGCAGAATGTGCTCGGGCACTTCATACGGCTTCACCTTCCGGGTTTCCGGGTACCCTAAACCCTAAACCCTAAACCCTAAACCCTATACCCTAAACGCTAAACCCTCATTGAGGGTTTAGGGGATGGGTTTAGGGAATGGATTGCAGTTCTCAGGGTTGGGGGGGGGGGGACGGGGGTGGGGACTTTTGTGGCCTTGTAAGCTTTGGGGCTTAGGGTTGAGGCTTTCAGGGTCTTGGCTGCAAATGTTCAGGAATTGTGGGCTTGGGGTCCCCCTGTAGGTCAACAGTGTCCCCCGTAAACCCCCCGTAAACCCCCCGTAAACCCCCCGTAAACCCCCCGTAAACCCCCCGTAAACCCCCGTAAACCCCCGTAAACCCCCGTAAACCCCCGTAAACCCCCGTAAACCCCCGTAAACCCCCTAAACCCCCTAAACCCCCCTAAACCCCCTAAAACCCCCCTAAACCCCCTAAACCCCCCTAAACCCCCCCTAAACCCCCCTAAACCCCCCTAAACCCCCCCCCCCTAAACCCCCTAAACCCCCCCTAAACCCCCCTAAAAACCCCCCTAACCCCCTCAAACCCCCTAAACCCCCCTAACCCCCCTAACCCCCCTAAACCCTAAACTCCTAAACCCCTAAACCCCTAAGCCCCTAAACCCCCCAAACCCCCAAGACCCTAAACCCCTAAGCCCCCAAACCCCTAAACCCCCAAGCCCCTAAGCCCCAAAACCCCTGCACCCTGAACCAAACCCTAAACTCGAAACCCTGAACCCCTAAACCCTAAACCCTGAACCCCTAAACCTTGACACCCACCCAACGAAGAAAGCACTGGTGCTAGGCGCCCGGCGTACTCACCCAGCCCGAACTTGTACTTGCGTGCCTTCAGGAGGTCCTTGTCTAACCTGCTTTTGGGGTTCAGGGGCATTAGGAGTTTCGTGGGATGTTGGGCTGGGGGTTTAGGGCTCAGGGCGATTTAGGGTTTAGGGTTTAGGGTTTAGGGTTTAGGGTTTAGGGTTTAGGGTTTGGGGTTTGGGGTTTGGGGTTTAGGGTTTAGGGTTTAGGGTTTAGGGTTTAGGGTTTAGGGTTTAGGGTTCAGCAAACCCTGCTTTTCAACCCCGCCTCTCTGTCACAACTGGGTCATTCCCCATGGCCCGGTGCTTCACGAGGTGGTACCTGGCTGTTTGGGGGTTTAAGGCTTTGAAGGCTTTAGGGATGTCGGGTCAGGCTCGGGGCCCTAAATCCTAAACCCTAAACCCTGAACCCTGAACCCTAAACCCTAAACCACACTTAGGGCTTTGGCTTTGAGCTTGGGATGTCCCCTGTCAAGATGCTTCGGGTGTAGGGCTTCGGGGGAAGGATCTAAAAGGGGAGTCGATGGCCGTGGTTGAAGTTCAGGATCGGAGAGTGCAGAGAGATTGGGTTGTTTAGGGTCGCTGAGCAAGGACCCGAAATCCCGAATCCGACTTCCGATTGCCCTAAACCCTAAACCCTAAACCCTAAACCCTAAACCCTAAACCCTAAACCCTAAACCCTAAACCCTAAACCCTAAACCCTAAACCCTAAACCCTAAACCCTGCATAAGTGTGGGCTCTGGTTCTAGACCGGCGCTGAGGACCCGGGCTCCTGCGACTTCACCGAATTCTTCTCGCTCAGCTCACCCTTAAGGGCCTGTACTCCGAAAGTTTAGGGTTTAGGGTTTAGGGTTTAGGGTTTAGGGTTTAGGGTTTTAGGGTTTAGGGTTTAGGGTTTAGGGTTTAGGGTTTAGGGTTTAGGGTTTAGGGTTTAGGGTTTAGGGTTTAGGGTTTAGGGTTTAGGTTGTGGAAGGTTCGCCAAATCATCCTTGGAAGGGTAAAGGTTTAAGGTTTATGAGGTTTATGAGGTTTATGAGGTTTATGAGGTTTATGAGGTTTATGAGGTTTATGAGGTTTATGAGGTTTATGAAGTTTATGAGGTTTATGAGGTTTATGAGGTTTATGAGGTTTATGAGGTTTATGAGGTTTTAGGCCTTCGTACTCAGGGTTCTGCTTTTCGTTGGGATTTGAGTACGGTTTCGGTCAGGGTTGCGCTGACCCCCCCCCCCCCCCCCCCCCCCGCGCCCCAAACAGAAAAACAAAAGGAAAAAACGCGTTTAGGGTTTAGGGTTTCGGGTTTAGGGTTTGGGGTTTAGGGTTTAGGGTTTCGGGCTTTTCTGTATCTACAGCGGGCACACCTGGCGCAGGGTTTAGGGTCTGGCTACGTTACGCCGGCCGCCTGGAACAGCCACTCCTGCTCCTGCGCGTGGAGCTCCTTGACCTTCCTTAGCGCAAGCCGCGTCACGCACCCCCAGGTTTAGGGTTTAGGGTTTAGGGTTTGGGGTTTGGGGTTTGGGGTTTGGGGTTTGGGGTTTGGGGTTTGGGGTTTAAACCCCAAACCCCAAATCCTCAACCCTCAACCCTAACCCTCAACCCTCGACCCTAACCCGATTGGGGGTTCATAAGTGATGCAAAGAACGAAAGGGGCCCTCCCTAAACCCTAAGCCCTAAGCCCTAAACCCTCAACCCTCAACCCTAAACCCTCAGCCCTAAACCCTCAACCCTAAACCCTAAACCCTCAACCCCAAACCCTCAACCCTAAACCCTAAGCCCTAAACCCTAAGCCCTAAACCCTAAGCCCTAAACCCTACGTAAACCTAAAGGCAGCCTCAAGGGGGCTTCGTGGGGCTCTGCGGACCTCAGCGCTGCCTGCGCCGGAGGCCTCAGGTCCCGGCCAGATCTTCGTCTCCGGGGTGTCGCCCGCGTTGTTGCACGACATCGTGTCAGCGCCTCAACTCTGCGGCTCTCTGCGACTCCCCCTCCCTCCCAACCCTAAACCGCCCGACACCCTCGAAACTCCCCAAACCCCCGAAACCACCTAAGCCCCCCAAAACCCGAAGCCCCAAAAGCCCCCAAGGACCCCCTAGACCCGCTAGACCTCCTAAGCCCCTTAGGACCCCCTTAACCCCGAAACCCAACGAACCCACCACCAGCATCACCGCCACCGCCACCGCCAGCGCCACCGGCAACCCTTCCAAACTTAGACCCGTGCCAAGTTCCACGAGCTTTGCCAGGCACCAGGGGGTGCCGTACATCACCTGGGAGGTATGGTGGGAAGGTTTCAGGCTTTGGGGCTTTAAGGACTGAGAGTTGCGAACCCCGCTAAACCCTAAACCCTAAACCCTAAACCCTAAGAACCAGTGGCTCCCAATTGGGACCTTTGGGGATCTCTCGGGGCTCCTTGGGACGTATACAGGGACTGTAGGTCCATGGAGGGGCCGCATTGGGATAGCCCCCTAAAGTGCTAGACCCTTAAACCCTTAAACCCTTGGTTTAGGGTTTAGGGTTTAGCGTTTAGGGTTTAGGGTTTAGGGTTTTGAACCCTTAAGCCCTTGAACCCCGAAAGCCCAGAACGCCTCAAAAAGCCCCAAAGCCCTAGCCGCGCCCAAGTCGCAGCATAGTGGGCCGGAAGATCTCCCATGGAGGTGGGCCGGCTGAGGGCCTCCGGCGTGCTCCTCTCCAGCATGGTCACCTGCCATGTCCAGCCCCAGGTCGACATTCCCAGGTCTGTTGAAAACTCAGGGAAAGCTTAGGGCTTCAAGGAGTTTAAGGAGTTCAAGGGGTTTTAGGGTTTAGGGTTTAGGGTTTCGGGGGGGTTTTGGGGGGGTTTGGGGTTGAGGGGTCTTGAGGTTGACGACGCGCTAAGCCGAACAGACCTACAAAGCTACGCCTCAACCGAACTTCTCTTGACGCCGGCCCTAAACCCGAATCGTTCCACTTACCCCCTCAGCCTTAGCCCAACATGCGCCCGAGCTGAGTGAAATTTGCCGGTTTGCCGGTTAGCTTACTTGTTCTTCGTAGGGAGTGAGGGAACTAGGTGACTTCCAGAAAACCTCAAAAAGTTTTGATAGGGGGATGAAGCCTGCCTAATTCTCATTCCCTGCGAAGAACCAGTAGGTTAAGGTTCACAGGTACGTAGGCTAAAACTAGTCAAAACCAGACCCCATGCCTTGCACCGAACCGCACACTCTCAACCCTACATGCAACTACCCTAAACCCTAAACCCTAAACCCTAAACCCTAAACCCTAAACCCTAAACCCTAAACCCTAAACCCTAAACCCTAAACCCTAAACCTTGATGTAAGCTCTAAAACCCAAAATCGTCGAGGACCTGGGATCCCGTCGTTTAGGGTTTAGGGTTTAGGGTTTAGGGTTTAGGGTTTAGGGTTTAGGGTTTAGGGTTTAGGGTTTAGGGTTTAGGGTTTAGGGTTTAGGGTTTGGGGTTTGGGGTTTGGGGTTTAGGGTTAGGGTTTAGGGTTTAGGGTTTAGGGTTTAGGGTTTAGGGTTTAGGGCTTAGGGCTTAGGGCTTAGGGCACCCCAAACTCCAAACCCCGAACCCCAAACCCAAAACCCCGAAACCCCACACCCCAAACCCCAAACCCTACCGGGGCCCCGGCGTCCCCATACTTACAGGCAATGTGGGCATCCGACCAGCCGAGGGGGTTCACGAAGCCATCTCCCGCTGCGTACATGTAGTCCTTTTGGGGCTTAGGGTTTAGGATTTAGGGTTCAGGATTGGGGGTTTAGGCCTTAAGTGAGGCCATGAGAATTAAGCCCCCCCCCCCAAAGACAAATTTTAAGGCCTTGGTAAGACTGAGTCCACTGTTTGACGATACGTGGCCTGGCCAAAATGGCTTTGGAGAGCTTGGGTCAGCGGCCCCTGGGGCATTTAGGGTTTAGGGTTTAGGGTTTAGGGTTTAGGCTTTAGGCTTTAGGGTTCAGGGTTTAGGGTTCAGGGTTCAAGGAGTCTGCGTCTAGGTCGTTTGGACCCTCCAAACTCGCAACTCTAATCTAGGCCATCAACCCCAAACGCTACAGCAACATTGTAAACAACGACTCCAATCATGAATACCCTTAAGCCCTAAGACCCAAACCTCAACTAAACCCCAGAACCCCAAAACCCTGGAACCCTGGAACCTGGAACCCTGAAACACGAAAACCCTGCAACTCTAACTCTGCAACCCTAAAGCCCTAAAGCCCTAAAACCCCTAAGCCCTAAACCCTAAAGCCCCTAAAAACCCTAAAGCCCTAAAGCCCTAAAGCCCTAAAGCCCTAACACCCTGAAACCCTCAGTCCACAAACTCACAAGCAAACCCTAAACCCTAAACCCTAACCCCCAGGTGTCCCTTGGGCCGGTGATGATGCCGTTGAAGGGATGGGTGAGGGGATGCTTGGCCTGGGCGCACGCCGTGGAGGTTTGAGGCTTGTGGGGTGTAAGGTTTAGGGTTTAGGGTTTGGGGTTTGGGGTTTGGGGTTTAGGGTTTAGGGTTTAGGGTTTGGGGTTCAGGGTTTCGGGTTTAGGGTTTGGGGCGTTATGAGCCCTCGGGCTGAACATTCTCGGGGTTTCGGGATGTGGGGTGCAGGTTCGGGGTTTGCTTGTTTTTTGTGTGGTTTTTTTCGAGGGGGGGGGGGGGGGGGGGGGGGCAGGGGTTATGGGGCAGGGCAGCTAGGGGTTGAATAGTTCAAGGGCCTAGGAGGGTTTCAGGATTCTGTTTGTACTTCAGGGTTCACTCACCAGGTCATGAGGATACACGTAGATCCTCTTCAACAGATTTCAATCCGCATGAGGACAAAAGCCTCGAAATTCAGCACGCAAGGCACTTTCTCAAGCAAGCTTTGAATCATGTCAGATCTCCTTACTCCCTGTTGTGGTCTGTTCGGGGAGTGCGAACAGGTTCGGACATTAAGGTGTTGGGTTTGGGTAATTCGGTCGGGCTTCTTGTTGGCCTGGGGTTCCTATGGCTCTCAAGTAGGGGGGTGTAGTCCAGGGTTTAAGCCTCAGGGTTCAGGATCTGAAGGTTCTGCATGCAGGGCGAAGCCCGTCGAAACCTGAACTATCATATCATGACTACATCATTCAGCCCTTCGGATATGCCTAAATTCGAGCTCATCGACATCCTAGCAGGGCACAACGATGCGAAGGCCAGGATGACTTTGGCCCCAAAGTATAAGACTTAGGCATTGGGCACTTAAGCACCCCAGAACCTGCAATGAAAGCCCACAAAAGCCTCAACACAACCTTAGGGAGCTCCCTCGGTTTCTGAACCCCAAACCCTAAACCCCTAGTTCAGCGTCGCCCAAAAACCTCTCAAAAACAAAAAAACCTGCAAACCGAGCCCCCAGAAGCCCTGAGGCCCGAGGGGGCCGCGAAGGTAAGCGATGCCCAAAGTTAAAGAGAGCTGTGGAACAGGGTTTAGGGTTTAGGGTTTAGGGTTTAGGGTTTAGGGTTTAGGGTTTAGGGTTTAGGATTGAGGTTTGAGGGTCTCTTCTGCAAGGCGGCCCAAACGGGTAGCCGGTACGAGGAGAACTTCCGGTGACCCGGCCTGCAGAGAAGGAACCACGGCAGACTGTCTTCAGGGATTCGGGTGTAACCCCCCTAAACTTTAAACCCCAAAAGCCGAAACCCCTATACGCCCTACCCCCTATGCCCTACATAAATACTAGTTTTGTAAGTACTAGTTTTGTAAGGTTGGTGGTTAAGATTCAAATAGGGGGGGTTGGCAGCGTTTACGTTTCCAGAGCACTGAGGGCCGCAGGCACGCTTCCCCAGCTTGGGAGTTTTTTGGGGGCTTATGGGCCCGGGGATTTATCCTGAACCCTAAACCCGAAAGCCTAAAAGCCTGATCGGATTTTTGTTGGGGTTGTAGGGTTTTCAGGGTTTACAGGGCTCGCAGTGCTTGCAATTACATTTTGGTTTCCCAACTACTCCTCTTAACCCTAAGCCTCAGGGCTACGACATCTCCTTTGGTATTCGCCCGAGCCCTCTACACCCGTTAAACCCTATACGCATGAAACCTTCAACCCAGTAAACCCTAAACCTTTGAACCCTAAACCCTAAACGCTAAATCAAGCCCCCCTAACTCCATTAGCGAAAGAGGGCTCAGAGTCCCTTGTTGGGGAGGGTGTAGAGGGCGTCGCGAGTTTGGGATTTCGGGCCGTTTGGGAGGGGCGTAGGCTTTGGGCATAATCCCTAAACCCTAAACCCTAAACCCTAAACCCTAAACCCTAAACCCTAAACCCTAAACCCTAAACCCTAAACCCTAAACCCTAAACCCTAAACCCGAAACCCTAAACCCGAACCCTAAACCCGGTTTAGGGCTTAGGGTTTAGGGCTAGAGTTTCGGGTTTAGGGTGCCGGGATCCACCTGTTCTCTGCCATGCCATCTTCCGCGACATCGTAGTCTGCAGACCTGGAGCGTCGAGTTGCTGTGCGAGGCCTCTCACTCTCCGAAGAGTGAGGGGCTGCACTCAAGAAGGGGGTACTTCAGGTCTCGGGTTCAGGTCCATCGGGTACCTGGGTCTGGGGTTTCGGGAATTAACATTTGCAGTCGTGTTTCGGGTTTAGGGTTGAAGGGGTGTGCAGAGCCCTAAACCCTTATCCCTTAACCCTAAAGCCAGCTTAAAGCCTAAAGCCTAAAGCCCAAAGCCCAAAGCCCAAAGCCTAAAGCCTAAACCCTAAACCCTAAACCCTAAACGTGGGGAGCCCACCAGGTTTCGCCATCTTCGAGGTACGGCATGGCTCAAGAAAGAGATGCCCAGCGCAGCCTCCACGCAGGGTTCGGGTTGCCGGTTGGGGGCCTTAGGTTCCCAAGCCCTAAACCCTAAACCCTAAACTCTAAACCCTAAACCCTAAACCCTAAACCCGAATGCTCCAGATTCGAGGCTTCTGGCTGGAAAACCCAAAATCACAGAATATCTTCTCAAATATGTTCTAGGCTTAGAGGTTTGTTTTCGGGGCGTTTGTTGCTTTGGGGGAGGCTTTCGGTAATCCCAAGACCTCAATCTTCGGAGCATTGGGATTTTGGGAGGCGAGGTTCAGAATGAGGGTGCTACTAAGAGCTTCGGGGGTTTAGAGCGGTCTAGCAGCACCCTTCACGCAAGCCTAGGCGCTTTCATGCCCCGCCTCCAGGGTTTGCCCTAAACCCTGTGCATTGTTGTTCCATCATCAGCTCGGTTGCCCCAAAAATTCGGGCCCAAGCCTCTATAGTGCTTCTTGATGAAAAGCGCTTTCTGCGAAGAGGCGCCTACTTGCCGAGGGTCACACTATCTCATATGTCTGGTTTAGGCTCAAACTCCTAAATACTTCAGGACCCCATAGGGTTCGTGAGCCTACAGCCCAACGCACATAGACCCCCAGACATGGAACTGCCGGCAAGGCACGCTTCGCTGGGCCGTAGGCTGCGAGACAAGGAGGAGCTGGGCGAAGCGAAGCTACGCGAAGCTACATCCCCTTTTCCCCTTGCCCTTTGATCCGCTCTGCAGCAGGCAACCATGCAACGCAATGTGACAAGCCAGTGTTTCATGTGGCGTTTGCACGAGCCAGCTAGTCCTGAACACACACACACACAGACACACATCCACCCGTGGTGCTGTGCACAGTTTGGAGTGGGGCATTTGGGGGGCCTTGCCGCACAGCGGCAGAAGATCCTGTCGCCACTGCTACTCCAGAGTGCGGTGGGTGGCGGCATGCGGCAGAAGGCTTATTCAGGCTCCCGCTTGATGCAGAATCTCCACAACATACATCATCACACATCACAGCACAGGCTCGTATTTTTTTTGCATATTTTCTGAAAATCTATGGCGTCTGTGTCGGCCTGCGCGAACCATGGAGCGTCGATGCCAGAACTGTTCACAAGTCTGGCAGCAAAATCAGACGGGCCCATCACAGCCGGAAAGCTGGCAAAGTGGGACTCTTGTGAGACATATTCAACTACACTGTACAGATTGACAAGCATTCACTGCACGTGACTCACGCCGCTGAGAGAGACAAGCACCACGGTTGCACGAGTTAGTCGGGCCTTTGCATCTTGCACTTCGAGGATGGAGCTACTCTGAGCATCTCACTCCGCGCCTCTCCAAAGGTAGCACGCTGTCCAGGATGCCGCGCCAAAAAAACTGATCGAGGACAAGGGGTTAGGTAGGTCCTATTAATTCTGCATTCTGTGACTTAGCAGATGGGACAACCAGTGGTACTGTACTCTGTTGGTGCCATGTCTACTACAAGTGGCAGCCAATGTCTTCCCTGACCCTTGTCCCACATCGCCTGACCGCTTGACCTACGTCCGGGGGTGGAGGGCCGGATGTGGGCTTTAGAAACCTTCTCAAACACCTGCTCAGCCTCCCTATCTACAGACCCACTTTGCCCGAATCAGCTCACACACTGTCTGCTTCTTGCGTTCAGGGTACAGTATGACTTGTATGATTCGCATGATCGTTGTAGTTCTTATGACTTGATGACGCTGAAGAGTTGTGGATATTGGTGTTGTCATTCTTATTGGGTTTGGCATGGTTGTTCTCAATAAATCACGCTACTTGCTGCACATGACATAGTACTATTACCCTAAACTCCAGAAAGCTGGAACCTGGGTTTAGGATGATTTTAGTGCCGGGTCTCCCTATATTATTATACTTTACCTTAAGGGTACTAGGATACTGATGTTCCAACTTTCTGGAGCTTTCTACTATCACACTAACCCTAAACCCTAAACCCTAGACCCTAGACCCTAAACCCTAAACCCTAAACCCTAAACCCCAAACCCTCACCACAATCTCATCAGGCAGGGCCTCGATCTTCTTGTCGAAGATGTGCTCCTCCGCCCGCTGGGTCAGGCAGACGATTTGGATCACCATCTGCCAGACGGAATGCAGCTTGTTTGGGGTTTAGGGTTTAGGCTTTAGGGTTTAGGGTTTAGGGTTTAGGGTTTAGGGTTTAGGGTTTCGGGAGCTGCAGCAGCAAGACGCAGCGAGCCTGCTGCTGCTGCCAGGGCGAGGCTTGATAGATTTGCTGGAATTGCAGCAGGGACTGAAGCTGTGCCAACGTCTGCAGCTGCGGTGGCGCGTTCGCAGCTGCATGGGCTGCTTGCGGCTGATGGATCTGCTGCAGGGGTGCTGCATGCAGGCCTTGTGCTGCTTGCAGACCTTAGGAATGGAAACTCGCCATGCTTCACTTTCCAGCACCGCAAAGCCTATTCATGTCAAGGCAGCTTGGAAGCCGGCCTAGCATAGGTCCAGGGACCTGCCAATCATGCCAAAAGCGATCCTTGCAAGCAAGAAGGGCACAGGCACAGCCTGGGGCACTTCATCCTTGGCGTCGAGGAAACTCCTCGGATGTTGGCTCAGATGTTTCCCTAAACCCTAAAGCAAGCCAAAGCAGCACGGTGCTCCGGCTGAGAGCAGGGCAACACGCTTTCAATCTGGGACCAAGATCTGACATCCTGCATAACGCAAACCCAAGGAGCTCAATACCCCTTAATTAAGGAGGCATCCCATAAACTGTATGGGGTATGGGATTTTGTTAGGGTTCACGGTTCAGGGTTGCTATTTCCTTGGCAAGCCCTGCACCCAACACCCTTTCCGTCTGCGTGTGGTTGTGTGTTTAGGGTTTAGGCCCTCAATAGGGATTGTAGTACCCCCTATTCTGATCCCTATTCAGGACTGTTAGTATACGGGGAAACATCGCAACTTTAGGGTGTTGAGCTTCACGCTCAGAAAGTTTCAGAAAAGGGACCAGAACGTCGGGGGGGGTCACCTACAGTAAACCCCAAACTGCATTCCCAGCAACCTTGGCATCGCTTTCATCATCGACGATCACCTGCAAGCTACGTCGTGTGGGTTCTTGGTTTCGAGTTCTGATTACAACGTGGGCCGCTACATTTAGGTCACCCCAAAAGGGAGCACGATCAGAGCAACCAGCTTCCAATACCCGCCCACCCGACCATGCATTCTGTTCGGAGGAAGCTTAGGAGCACTCGCTAAGGTTTAGGATTTGGGGTTTAGGGTCTAGGTTCCAGGGTTTAGGGTCTAGGGAGTAGGGTGTAGGGTTTAGGTTTTAGGCTTAAAGGCAGGGGTTTGAACAGGGGGGTGCCCCGGCGCACGCCCTTGTGCCCTTTCTGCTCCCTTTTTGGGTACCCCAGCTATTAGGGGCCGCGTTATAATCGCGACCCCATAACTTAGAAAAGTTACCACTGGCTTCAAGAGGCACCGCAAAAATCTGGCCTTGAGAGGGTTCCAGCAGTAGATGCCCCGACAGATCAAGAGCGCCATGACCTGTCCAGGGAGGCGTTGGTTTTATATGGTCTTTTAAAATTTATGTTTTGTATATATCTTTATGTATGTATGTATAGACAGATAGATAGATAGAGAGATATGTTTTCTGAAGATATCTTTGTAGTATTATTTAAGCATAGTATGATATGTTGATATTGACATTTTGTTATATTGTTATATGGCAATATTGTTGGACTGATAGACTGCTACGTTGTTTTACTGGTATATTAAATCTTGAAAAGTATGAAAGCTTTTGCAAAGCATTCAGAGCTCCGCAGCCTTCTTGGCATCCACTTTCCTCTCGCATGCCAACCTGGTTGACTGTCGGCTTAGGGTTGAGCCTTTAGGGTTTGGGGGTTTAGGGTTTAGGGTTTGGGGGTTTGGGGGTTTGGGGGTTTAGGTTTTAGGGTATAGGGTATAGGGTTTAGGGTTTAGGGTTTAGGGTTTAGCTTAAGGAAGCTTAGGGCGCACGTGAAAACTGCAAGAGCGCCTTGCCAACTCCTTCGCTCGCTCCGTGGCAGAACCCGCCTAGGCCGACAGACGCAGAGGCATGCGTGGCTTAGGAGTTTCGTGGAATGTTGGGAGGGGGGTTTAAGAGCTCAGGGCGATTTAGGGTTCAGGGTTTAGGGTTTAGGGTTTAGGGTTTTGGGTTTAGGGTTTTGGGTTTAGGGTTTAGGGTTTAGGGTTTCCAGTTTCCAGGGTTCAGGATCTACGTTCTCGTTCCCCGAAGCCCCAAAACCCTCAACCTTGTCGTGCCCGAAAGCCAGGCAGGACTGTGAAAAGCCAACCTATCTTAGGATCAAAGCCAACGTTCGTAGAGAGATCTGGTTAACGATCAACAAGATGATGGAGCCACGTGGAGGAAACATGATGCTCGTGGGGCTGGTCAACCCCTACACCTCCCTCTTTGAAAGGTTGATTAGACCTGGTATGTTGAATATTGATGCCCTAAACCCTAAACCCCAAACCCTAACCCTGAAGCCTGAATCCTGAAGCCTGTACCCAAAATCCTCAACCCAACATCTCCCACTTCGGGCTGCCCAGCCAACTTCTTTGAGGGGGTTTAGGGCTGCTAAGCCATCATCTCTCGTTGGGCTTCCTGGCTTGGCTTGAATTCCAGGGGAATTAACTGTCCTTCTGTATCGCCTTCCTTCTTTCCTTCCTTCCTTCCTTCCTCCCTGGCTCCTCGCCCGTTCTTTCTTGAGGCCTTTCTGCTGTTCTACCTCCTTCCTTCGAATAGCTGTTGCTGATCCTTAAACAGATCTTGCTTGAGCCTTCAACAAGTTTGCGTGATCCCTATCCTCAAAGATCAACCCCACGTACCTAGACCCTGAACCCCAAACCCATTGCAACGTGAACAGAGTGAAGGACACGCGCCTTTGGGCGCTCTGGTTGGCTTTGCGCCGTGCCCTCGTCGGAAGCTTCCCCTGCTCGTTGGGCGAAAACTATGAAGACTTGAGGGCTTTTGGGTGTGGTTCCCGCAAGTTATTTATATAAGCACACATGAAACATAATTCAAGATTCATAGGACCCTAAACCCTAAACCCTAAACCCTGAACCCTAAACCCTAAACCCTAAATCCTAAACCCTAAACGATTATAGCAAAACCAGCGGGCATGAATTTGGCAGGCCTTGCCTGGAACGGGAGTGGTGGGCACAGGCCTCAGCTAACCGCACGACGCCCCACACAAAGTTGAACTCTAAGCCCTAAATCCCTAACCCCTCCCCCCCCCCCCCCCCCCCCCCAAGCCCCCGCACGCACGAGGCCCTAAACCCTAAACCCTAAACCCTAAACCCTAAACCCTAAACCCTAAACCCTAAACCCTAAACCCTAAACCTATGAGGCAAGCTGCCCGAGACTCGAAGCGCTGTCACAGGAGCTCGACTCGCCACAGGCCTCAACCATCGGTCATCCCCAGGTCTGCGGTTTAGGGTTTAGGGTTTAGGGTTTAGGGTTTAGGGTTTAGGGTTTAGGGTTTAGGGTTTAGGGTTTAGGGTTTAGGGTTTAGGGTTTAGGGTTTAGGGTTTAAGGTTTAAGGTTTAGGGGAAACCCGAAGCTTAATCCCTGTTCCCCTAGGAAGAAAAAAGGATCCTTTTTGTTCATATATAAGAAAGCCCATAACCCAAAAGTCAAAAGGATCCCTAACACTGATCGAGGAAGCATTCCCAGAGGGCAAGTACTTGTAGTACTATTCTGGAATTAGGCACCCCAAAACCCTACTTAGTATGGTTTTTGGAACCCTAAACCCTAAACCCTAAACCCTAATTTCAAGTACTAACTACAAATGGACCCTCTGGGATTGTCACGGCATCGCTGGGGCGACAGCCGCAGCTGCTGGAACCGACGGCACCGATGCCACCTGACCAGCTCGCGGTAGCGAGGACATCCCGGCTGGTCTACTCTGTTTAGGGTTTAGGGTTTAGGGTTTAGGGTTTAGGGCTTAGGGCTTAGGGCTTAGGGTTTAGGGTTTAGGGTTAGATCTGCTCAGTAAACACCTGCATCGGATTGCGGGCAACATCCGGTATGGCATGGGATGGGTACAGTTCGTGGTGTCTCCATGCCTCCTCCGGAAGTGGAGCTGATGGCCAGGAGGAACTCAAAGGAGAGTTGAACATGGTGTTTGCCATGGAATGGTACCTCAAGTCGCGCACCACAGGCACTTCTCACAAGAGGGCCGCGAGCTCCGCTGAGCAACGCGCAGCTTGCACGTCTGCTCCACAACTCTGTAGACCTGCCGGGTACTGCACCAGAGTTTAGGGGTTTCAGGGTGCAGGGCGTAGGCTCCTTTTAGGGTGCAAGTTGAGATGTTCCCCCATATACTGACAGTCCTTAGTCGGGATTTTAGTACCCCCCCCCCTATTATAATCCCTATGAAGGACCCTAAACCCTAAACCCTAAACCCTAAACCCTAGACCCTAGACCCTAAACCCTAAACCCTAAACCCTACACCGCCTGTTAGTAGAAGGGGAATCATCCCAGGGTGGTGGGGGGGGGGGGGGGGGCAAAGTTCCCGCTTCAGCGACCCTGCCTTCGACCCGACTTCGAAGCTGCCGAGGGAGATGAGGAACTGCAGGTAGTCCTGATCCTTCCACTCGTGGTTTAGGGTTTAGGGTTTAAGGTTTAGGGTTTAGGGTTTAGGGTTTAGGGTTTAGGGTTTAGGGTTTAGGGTTTAGGGTTTAGAGGGTCCCTTCTAAGGGTCCTTTACTTCAAGGGCGCCAAACTCTAAAGGGGACCCAAAGTGGGTGCCCAATTTAGAGAACTCGACATGTGGAGGTTGGCTTGAGATCCGGGTCTTCTTACCGATGCCATTTTGCAGTAGACTTTTATTTTCTTAAGAACCCCAAAAATCAACAAATACTATCCCTATATTGCCCTTATGAGGAAGAATATATTTGCTTTTTTTTTAGGGGGGGGTTCTTAAGCAAATAGTAGTAGACAGACATGATTCAGGGATTCTTCGGAAAGATGCATCCCAGTCCAGAACAAAAACCTCCACGTGACCTAAGCACGATAAGGGAAAACCCCTAAACCCTAAACCCTAAACCCCTAAACCCCTCAACCCCTGAACCCCTAAACCCCTAAACCCGTATACCCCTAAACCCCCAACCCCTAAACCCCTAAACCCCCAAACCCCCAGACCCCTAAACCCCTAAACCCCCAAACCTCATCTTAACCCTAAACCCTAAACCCAAACCCGGAGTCCTTGGAGCGGAGGATGCACGCTGCATGCACCTGTTCGAGCGAGCAAGGGTCAGCGCTCTTCACGGCGATTGTGGGTTTGGGGTTTGGGGTTTAGGGTTGAGGGTTTAGGGTTTAGGGTTTAGGGTTTAGGGTTTAGGGTTTAGGGTTAGGGTTTAGGGCTTAGGGTTTAGGATCCCTCCTCAAGCCCCCTTTCTGTGTTCCTTGGTATCCTGCCGCCGCTTCGATTTAGAGTCCCCCCGGGCCCGCGGGCACCCTCAAATAAAGAGAACCCAATGAACCCGCAACTTCGGCTATAAGGAAAGTATAAGCCCTACAAACCTTAATAAACCCCCTCAGCCCTAAAAACCCCAAACCCCCTAAACCTCCAGAACCCCCTAAACCTCTTAAACCCCCTACACCCTAAGCCCGGCCCGAAAACCCCCCCAAAAAAGGGGATCCTCCATGAAGCGCTCCCAAGGGAAGTCCAGGGCGGAAAGCTCCCGTAGGAGTACGAAGTGCGGGTGGGGCCTTCGCCATGGAACTTGGGTTTGGGGTGCTTGGGGTGCTTGGGGTAATATAGGGGCCTTAATAGTTCGAATAGTTTTTTGTTGTTGTTTTTTTTTTTTTTTTTTTTTTTTGGGGGGGGGG
>CAJNDS010000140.1:0-5000 GCA_905221605.1 Symbiodinium natans
TTTTAGGTTTTTAGGGTTTTAGGGTTGTAGGGTTTTAGGGGTCTGGGTTTGGTCATGACAACCCTACACCGTTTAGGATTTAGGCGTTGAGATTATTTGGCCGTTTCGTGGTTTAAGGTCGGATCTCGCGTGCCCAGGTTGGTTCAGACTTCGATGTGAGTTAAGTTAGGGTTTGAGGTTTTGGGCTTCTGTGGCAGGGGTCTGTGCCTACACTGGTCTGCTGAGCTTGTTTGTGGGCTCCCAGCACATCAAGCAAGCCTCCGCTGGCAAAGCTCGGGATGTTCCCCCTTATACCCAAAAGTCCTTATTAGGTATAATTAAATAGTACTCCTATTATAATCACCATTAAGGACTGCTAGTATAAGGGGGAACATCCCAAGGCAAAGCCCTAAGCCCCAAACTGCGAAAGCCTGCGGTCAGCGAGGCTACCTTATGGTGGAGAAGGGCTTCTTCCAGGGCGACCCCCACCCCGGCAACTGGTACTGGGAGGCCCGCCCTAAACCCCAAACCCTAAACCCTAAACCCCAAACCCCAAAGTGAGGGTCCCCAAACAGCCCGAACAACCCGAAGCCCCGAACCCCCCAAAGCGGCGCATGGGGGGCTTCTGAAGCATCCCATGGAGTCGTCCAGTAGGGTTTAGGGTTTAGGGTTGAGGTTTCAGGGGGATTTTGGGGGGTTTGGGGCTTAGGATGTAGGGGTTTGAAGGGTTTTGGGATTTAGAGGTGCTTGGGGATGCGGGGCACACGCCTCAAAGTGTTGCTCGTTAGGGTTTAGGGTTTCCTTTCAGTATTCATGGTTCAAGACTTGCCGGCGCAAGGCCTAGGTTTAGGGTTTAGGGTTTAGGGTTTAGGGTTCAGCGTTCAGCGTTCAGGGTTCAGGGTTCAGGGTTCAGGTTTAGGGCTAGGGCCCAGGGTTCAGGGTTCGGGCCCAGGGTTCAGGGTTTAGGGTTGGAGTTTAGGGTGTTAGGCATAGTTAGGCTTAAGGACTTTCAGGAATTGAGCTTTTGAGTCCAGGATGCTACTATATATGCGACCCACAAAGAACTAATGAGACCCGAATTAAAGAACTGCCCATTGGTAGGGCGTATTTGGGAATCAGGCTTGTGGTGGGGATGCGGGGCGTGGAGCCGGGTGATAATTCTAGGATGGCACTTAAAACCCTCTGAAAATATTCCGAGATATGATCCTCTTAAACCCACTAATTAAGGCAAAATCCGAAGTATCCCAAGGGCCTGCATACTTGAAGATCTGTCAATATCTGTCAATCTGGGTTGGTGGACAGAGGTTCCCTAAGACAGGAGACCTCATGCAACTTCCATCTGCGCACACCTCATACAGCCCCCCCAGTTCCTAAGCAGCCCCCAACGGCCCCGATCGAAGCCCCTGTAAGGTCCCTCATCCCTCCTTTCATCACAAAAATCCGCGCTGCACACCCCTAAACCCTAAACCCTAAACCCTAAACGCTAAACCCTAAACCCTAAACCCTAAACCCTAAACCCTAAACCCTAAACCCTAAACCCTAAACCCTAAACCCCTAAACCTAAAACCCTAAACCCTAAACCCAAAACCCTAAACCCTAAACCCTAAACCCTAAACCCTAAACCCTAAACCCTAAACCCTAAACCCTAAACCCTATAAACCCTAAACCCTAAACCCTAAACCCTAAACCCTAAACCCTAAACGCCAAGCTAAGCCTCCAGTCCCTTGAGGAGAGCTCCAAGACCCTGACCCTTATCGACTGGGGGCTCGCCGACGACCTGAGCGGCGGCCTCGCCCGTGCCGGCCGCACCCCGGCAGGGCGATGAGGTTTAGGGTTTAGGGTTTAGGGTTTAGGGGTTAAGTGCGTGCATGCGATGTACATGCGTGAGCTAAGATTCGATGTATCAAGCACAAAAACTCAAGATATTAAGCCTTTGCAAGACAGGCTTCTCACAACAAGGGGCGCCTAAACCGCGAAAGCCTAAACCCCACACCCTAAACCTAAACCCTAAACCCTAAACCCCGAAACCCTAACCCCTAAACCCCCACTTGACAGCACGGGATTCAGGCCTGTACATCAACGAGAAAGGTGAGAAGCCGAAAGTGAAGGGCGAGGACCTTCTTAGGGTTTAGGGTATTGGCTTTGGGGTTTAGGGTTTCCCCACCCAGCCCAGATGGAAAAAAAACGTTTAGGGTTTAGGTGTACCGCGAAGTCAGGTTTCGGCGACCGCAAGGCCTCAGCTACTTACGAGTTAAACTCATAATATTACAAGATTCATCACTAAATGATGCTACTGGCGCCTCTTTCTGTATCCGTAGATTAGTATATACTTGCGTGCTGATTTTTTCCTATGGTTGAGAGCGTGTGCTTTAGGTATGGTAGCACTCGCGGCTTGTAGCCGGCGGTGGCAGCGGTTGCTGCAGTAGGGCGCCGATGGCCTCTTTTTTCTGGTTTAGGTAAGAGAAAGGCGGGTGCATGTCCTCGAGCTTCAAGGGTTTGGGGTTTGGGGTTTAGGGTTTAGGGTTTAGGGCATTTGTGGGAAAGTCTGGGGGGAGTTCAAGATGCACCTGAGCTCTGAGATCCCCATGCGCATCCTCCTGGGGTTCTTCAGGTTTGTGAGTTGAGGCCCTTCAAAGCACAGGGTTTGGGAGTAGAATAACATAACCTGATATAACAATACAACAACCTAACGTGATAGTAATACAATAACATCAGCGTATATTAAGATACACAATGCAATATTATCGTTTTATACTAAGATACGGGGATATTCTACTGTCTTATCCCACAACCGGAGCCTCTCAAGGGTTAGAGGTGAAGCTGAGGGACGCGACGGTTGCACGGCACTGGTTTCCTTGTTTCAAAGATTTGGGCTCCCTTGCAAAATGCTTGAAACCAAAAAGGGTACCCTTTCCATTCTTAGGTTACTCTTGGGTCACCCTAAACCCTAAACCCTAAACCCTAAACCCTACATAAACCCTAAACTCCTAAACCCTAAACCCCGGGGGGAGCGAAACAAATCTCTTTTCTTGTTGTGGATGACTCTTCGGTCTAGCAGACACGCAGGAAGTGAACCAGTCGATGGTGGACGGCTCTTCAGCTCCGAAGTGTGGGCGGTGGGAGGGGGGAATCTTGAGTTTGGGGACTTCAGGGTCTGGGTTTAGGGTCTAGGGTCTAGGGTCTGGGGTCTAGGGTCTAGGGTTTAGGGTTAGGGTTTAGGGTTTATGTTTTTTAGGGTTGCGGGAGCAGTCCTGGGTTTAACAAAGGGGGTTTGAGTCATGCGTCCGGAAGGAGAAGCGGTTTAGCTTCCGTAAGCAGCAGACCCTAAACCCTAAGCCCTAGCCCTAAACCCCTCCAAGGCTTGATCAAAGAGCGTCAGTGTGGCCTGGCGAAGTTCTACGATCAGATGGGTGACTATCGTCGAAAGGAGCGCCGGAGGTGGATACTACTATGTGGGGTTTCCGAAAATAGGGGTACCCTTTTTTATTGCGTGTGTGTGTGTGTGTGTGTGTGTGTTTTTTTTTTTGGGGGGGGGGGGGAGTCCCATAATATGGATTATTGCATTTGGGGGCATATTAGGGTACCCCTATTCTCGTAAACCCCCATATTAATGCTTGATCATCACCTCAACCCTAAACCCGAAACCCTGAACCCTGAACCCAGAACCCAAACCCTAAACCCTAAACCCTAAACCCTAAACCCTAAACCCTAAACCCTAAACCCTTTCAATCTTTGTATGATGATTGGATGGCAAGCACCCGGGCCCGTGTGGCTGCGGATTCGGGCTTCGGGTTTACTTGGAGGTTCATGGTACTTATTGACCAGTTCTAACTGTACCCATAGGGGTTTAGGATTTGGATTTAGGATTTAGGGTTTAGGGTTTAGGGTTTAGGGTTTAGGGTGACTGTACGTGTAACTGTACTACCTCCAAGTAAGTTGTATGGGCCAGACAAGCGACACAGCAGGCATCGGGCCACGTTCGCTGGTAGAGGAATCTATAGAGTTAGAGACGACTTTGTCATGCAGACAGCTTGTAACCTCAGAAGACTGCTTTCGGCTTTAACCACTCTAAGAATATTTCGAAGCTCATCATGTCAATGATACAGATATTTGTCTGATGAGGAAAAGGTCAGCACTGTAACCCCAAACCCAAAACCTCTAAACCCCCTACACCCGAAGCTCCAAACCCAGCCACAGCCAGGAGCTGCTTTGCAATGGCGTCTTGGCCACGGACACCCAGGGCAAGGACACGCGAGACATTGTCAACATCAGGGCGCGGGTTGGGTCCACTGCAGTCTACGGGTTTATGGTTTAGGGTTTAGGGTTTCGGGTTTGGGGACATCGCAAACCTGGAGAGCCCTGCACGCAAAGCAAGAACCCAGTCAGCACGCGGGCCACGCGTCTTAAACAGGTTGAACCCTGAACCTCCACATGATCCCTAAACCCGAAACCCGTGTCATCAATTCTTGTAGCTTGGGGCTTCGGGAAGGCGTGTCCTTAAAGGGGGCTTAGGACTTCGGAGTTCTGCCACATGATCTCTAAACCCGAAGCCCGTATCACCGGTTTCTTATAGCTTAAGGTTTGGGGTTTCGGGAAGTGTCCTTGAAGGGGGCTTCCCTAAACCCTAAACCCTAAACCCTAAACCCTAAACCCTAAACCCTAAACCCTAAACCCTAAACCCTAAACCCTAAACCCTAAACCCTAAACCCTAAACCCTAAACCTAAGCCGTAAACCCTATTTAGGAGTTCGGAGTTCAGAGGGCTCCGCCAGAGGAGACCATCCTGGTTCCTGCCAATGGCCCCACGATGCTGCTGGAGGGAGACTCAAGCGCACGTTTCAGCCTCGCCCCCTTTTTGGGAACGGCGGCGCAAGAGAGAGGGAGAGAGAGGAAAGGAAGATGGGGAGAGAGGGAACACCTAGACCCGAAGAAGGAGACCCTGCTGCATGTATCGTGTAGGATCTGCTGTTCCTTCTGGCATCCACTTGCACAAAACCAACTTGTGCAAGTGTGTGAGGGGAC